>JAWMAG010000006.1:23575000-23660000 GCA_037013455.1 Ceratitis rosa
CTAGGAATATATGTATATAGTTTCTCCTTGAAACAAAAAAAAAAACCGTTTGTATTGTAGCCTCGACTATAGTAAAGTACTTTCAACTGTTTGTTCATATAGGGCAGTAACATAATTGTCGCTCCAACTCTCCATTTCAATATATAAGATGAGTGAACGTAGAATTTAGTGTATTCAAGAACTCTACCAGATCATCAGTGTTTATCGCTGAGTGGAGGGGTACATACTGATATACGATCACTTCGAATGTTTTTTGGAAAGTATTTCATTTATGACTCATGATGGCACGCTTGCATAACCGTTCGTGAATATTATTACACAACACTGTGACACGACTGCTCTCATCGTACCAGCTGATTTTACGACCATTCCGAAATCCAATATCTTCGCTTGCAGCTATACCACGTATACGTATACATATATGTATGGTACGTAGGGAGCTAGAAATTACGTTACACAGTTCTATTTTACCGAGTTGCTGATGAGCGCTATCAGAGAGCAGGTGTGCAAGCTGAGTAGAAAACCACTCGGCAGTCTGTTGTGATTGCAGCTTTTGGACGTCAAACTTTCTTTGTGTTGGTTGACGGGCGGTCTCTGATACCCAGAGGGGGTGCGTATCTTCGCTGCAAGAAGATAGTGGTCCGAGTCGATGTTGAGTCGGCGGAATGTACGCGCGTCAAGAACACTGGAGACATTTGCCTCGTCTATTACAACAAGATCGTTCTGGTTTTGTGTTTTTCGATCAGCGGACAGCCACGTATCTTGATGTATTTTCTTGTGCTAGAATCTAGTACTACAGATCCTACAAATTCGTACTACTAAACTAAGGCATGTGTGAACCAAGTTTGATCAAAATATCTCAATCACTTAAATAATCGTGTCAGGTTCCGCCATCTAACATTTTTTTTTGAACTAGTGGTTATTTTGAGTGTGGTAACACTGATGTTACATCTGATTTGACAGAAAGTTTGTTTTATCCTTCCGCTGAACGAAAATGGCTGTGTATACGATTGAGGAATGGGCAGATGAGCGCTTGGCCGAAGACCCGGAATCGTACCAAAAAATCATCTTTTCCGACGAAGCTCATTTCCATCTTGGCGGCTACGTCAATAAACAAAATTGTCGTATTTGGGGGACGGAAAACCCGCACGTGATCGAAGAGAAGCTAATGCATCCTCAGAGATCCTGGTGCGGATTTTGGGCCGGCGGCATCATTGGCCCATTTTTCTTCAAAAATGCGGCAGGAGCCGCCGTTACGGTCAATGGCGAACGCTACCGCGCCATGTTAACGGATTGGTTCTTCCCGGAAAGCGAAGAGGAGGACTTGGACAACATTTGGTTCCAGCAAGACGGCGCTCCGTGCCACACAGACAACGTTACGATCGATCTTGTGCGCACTGTTTTCGGAAAAAAAAAGTTACGTGGCGGACCCTGTAGATACACATGGGCAGACGCAAAAACAGACATAGCTAAAGCGATTTATCTCGTTACGCTAGAATATCCATAGTGTATTTCCAAGCTATCCCGACGACTACTCCTGTAGCGAACACCTTTGTCATGACGATTAAAAAATCCTAAACCCTAAATCACATTTAGATTTAAAATTTAGTTTTTCAAATTCGATTTTTTCTTAACGGTATACAATTTAGAAACAAAAGTACAAAAATTCAAATATGTATAGCATACGTATATACGTTTGCTCACATCAAAGGAGTGCGAAAATAAAATCATTTAACCACTCGACCAACGGAATCACACTCCAGTTGACTGAATAAATAAATATCAATATCCTTGATCCTTACAACTTCAAGTAATCAATATACGAGTACACGTATGTACGATATGTACAAAATGTTATCCCCACACACAACCGCATTCAATTTTCAACACTCAATTTGTGCACCTCAAAGAGACGCAAGTGACATAAGCACACGTATGGCCAGCCACAAGAGGAAGTAGAAAAAAAAAGAAAATTGTAAAACAAAAAAAAAATAGAAAATAAAAATAAAAATAAAAAAGTAAGTGATTGTTTGTTTATTCCTATTTTTACTCCGATTGCTACTCAATACAAATGCGCATAGCAACAATCTGTTGTAATCCGCTTAAGATTACCCCTTGTTGGTAGACACGTGTCCTTCATGCACCACTACCACTTCCTTGCTGCCGTCATTGCACATGCACTTCTCTATGCAGCGGTTGTCCACTCCTTTGCACCGATGCTCATAATTGCAGCAATTGAATATTTGTACATATAAGCTCGGCCCGCCCACATTTTACTTATACAAACATCTCGTCGTCACCTGAGCATTTCATAGTCTCAATATTACTAAGGAAATGACATCCCTCCAGGGAAATTCCTTTCGTGTTCGGTCAACACTTGTTGCTCTTTCTGCAAAATTAGTTGTTGTTGTTGTTATTTTATTGCATTGGCTTTGTGGTTTTTATGGTTGCAATTGTTGAGAGTCGTGCCAGTCGGACATTTCCGGTAATCAGAGAAATTCTTATAACATGCAATCATATTGTACAAATTACTCACATGCACACATACAAACGTACATATATACAATACATGTGCATAATATTTCACATACATACATATAAACTTAAGTCTGCTTGAGAGATTATTTAAATATTCAAATATTTGTTGTACCAATGATTTAAGAAAGGATTCACGAAGGATACGACGATTCGCTTTTCCCTGTATTATAGGGCTTTCATACTGTGTTTTCGTTATTTTTATGCAGAGAAGAAGCTTAAAGATTGCCTGTAGTGCTAAATAAAAGGATTAAGTAGGTATCTTCCTGCGACTTTTTTTTATCATTATTGACTTTTTGGTGACTAGAACGCTCAACCGATTAATTATCCTTATTCTTCGAACTAAAGGATCAAGGTTGTAAGAAAATGCACGGGACATAGAGACGCCAGTATGAACAGAATAAAGTAGAAGGCTTGTTCAATTTTCGCAAGGGTTACTTGTACTCACAAACTTACGGGCATTTTTTTCATTAAATTTAAAAAATTAGTAGTCTCGTCCACTAAAGGCTCAACCGCGGTTTACTTCACCTTTTAGCAAATAAGCAAGAGTAGAGCTTGAATGGTAGCAGAGAGAGTATTCAACAATCTCACTAAGGTAAGGATAAGACTTCGAAGAATTTCAAGCGACGCGAGCAAAGCAACATGATCTAAATTTGATGAATCTTAGCGAAAAAAAAAATGATTTATCAATGGTGATCCCTACTTTTTTAAACAAAAAAAAAAAAACGCATAAAAATCAAATTTAATGGGGAATGCTTATTTTCATTCAAAAGAGCATTCTTTAGCATTCATTTTTTCAGGATTATCTCTTTCAAATATTGGCCGCGGCTACGACTCATATGGTCCATCTTGTGAGTGAATGACTAGTTCGAGCATTTCAACTGGTAACTGGTGAATGATACGCCTGATGTTTTGCTCCAAGGCCTTGATAGAAGCGGGATTATCCGCATAGACCTTAGACTTTACATATCTCCACAAGAAAAACCACACGATCGACCAGCCCAAAACGTGAAATTCTCCGCTCATCCAAGTGCTCTCTCAATAAATGCATTCCATTGGTGTGGTATGTAGCGCCGTCTTGATGAAACCAAATGTCAATTTCAAGCATCAAATCTTCGGTTATTATGGCGCGATAACGATCGCGGTTGACGGTTATGTTCGCACGGGCATCATTTAAGAAGTACTATGGACCGATAATTCCACCGGCCCACAAACCACACCAAACCGTTGTTTTTTCTGGATGAAAGGTCAGCTTTTGAATCTCTTCAGGTTGCTCTTCGTTCCAAATGCGGTAATTTTGATTGTTTACATAACCATTGAGCCAAAAATGGGCCTCATCGCTGAAGAAAATTTGGCTCGAAAGCGTCGGATCTTCTTTGAACTTTCCAAGAGCCCATAGAGTCAAGCGATGTCGTTTGGGAAGGTCAAGCGGCTTCAGTTCTTGCACAATCTATATTTTGTACGCTATCAATTTAAGATCTTGACGTAAAATGTGCCAAGTTGCTACATACGTCAGTTCAAGTTGCTGCGAACGCTGCCGAATCGACTTTCTACGGTCTCTACTTCGTGTTCACTCTCAGCTACGGCCGTTATATTTTCTTCTTTGGGTGCTGGATGTGCAATATTCGGTCAAATATTATTCAATAATGAATGTTGGGTCTCAAGATGGGTGATGCTGTTGCGAAAAGTACGCTCAGTAGGCCGAATATGTCGACCACAAGTTGAGCGCAGTGCACGAAACACATTCTTTATAGAACGTGAATTTTCGTAATAAAGTTTAACGATTTGTAAAAGTTGTCTGCGTAAGTATTTCCAAGATGGAATGACAAATAATACTGAACTAAATTAACATGACAGCTTGACTCGGTGGCCATCTTGTTTTGGACCCATTCACCGAACGTGGGGCGCGCTTGACGCTCGTTTGACCTCAACTCTTGTACGAGTTGGATTTTGTAAGCCAAAAAACCAAGATATGTCCGCAAACCTTTCCATAAAGTGGATGGCTACAGCTCCAATGGTTCTGGTAGGCGATTTTGTTGACCGAATATTGGACGCGGCGCGCGATGGGTCAATAGTTATGTTACTAAGAAAACGTTCTCGTCAACTTTATCGTCAGATATCTCGTTGCCTTTTGTTTGTTGAATAATTTACATTTATTAAAACAACTTTATGTATTGTAGTATCTTGCCTTATAATATGTTTCATTTTAATTTTTTATTTTTTTTTTTATATGCACCAGTTTGCTATATCGAACACTTTCCCTGTGTTCTCATCTAAAAACGTTCAGTTTTGCTATAAACGAGGTCTTAAAATTTAAATATAAATACATATTTTTTAGTCAATTTTACATCACCCGAAAGTGATGCAATAAATAAAAAAAAAAATCAGTTAAAAATAAATTTAAATTAAAAATAAAGTTTAATAAAAGTTTTCACAACCCCCATAAATTTCATTGAATCAACACAGATTTCATTGCATTTATTTCCTATTGGCCCATTTGGCATATGAGCGAAAGCGAAATAAATCCCTGCATACTTTGCGGCATTATAAGCGCTGCAGTATATTAACCCCTAAAAGTATGCGATGTTTACCTTAATTGCTCAAGTAAACAACAATGCACGCCAAAGCAAACATCCAGCACATACCTACATATACACCCAAATTATCACACACACACACACACACACACCTGCGCAAGTGACATTGGCATGACTGAAAATAATATTGTACAACAATAGCAGTAACAACAGCAACAACAACAAAAACGCCCGCACACACATGTCATAAAAGTAAAATAAGTCAACAACGAAATATTTTCTAATCTAATTATTACCTGCTTTTGCATTTTCCACAACATTTACTTCGCTATGCGGCTGCCTCCAATCACTCAGGTGACTGCCAGATGATTACTAAGCCTTCGTTTTGTGGTTCGCTTTGGTCAGCGTGTACTTAGTACATACGTATACATTTCGATTTGTTGCAATTTCGTTGTAAAATTATAAGCGGATTTAGTAATTTGCACAACGCACTCTGCGACACTCGCCAAACGACAAACGAACGGATGTACGGGCGAGTGGGCGAACGGGCGGACGGACGACACCTGCAAGTGCGCCAGCTGGCGTCTGTTGGTGTTGCTCTTCTTCAGTGCGCGTCAGTGCGTTACCTACTTAGGTTGCGTCGGCGGTGCCGGCAATAACTCTTTCGTGCAAAAGCATTCATGGGTTGCGTTTGAGCTGCTTTAACGGTCAAATGCCAACACGGTACCTTTGATGGCCTTCAACTGTCACAGTTACAGTTAGCTCTTGCCTCTCAGCACCCGCCTTTCCGCCTTTAGGTGCTTTATTCTTCTGCCGGCTTTCTTTTCCAATAATAATAATGTAATAATATTGTTGCTTTTGTTGTTGTTTGTAACAGAAACATAAATATTATGTCGTCGGCGCCAGTCAGCAAAGCTTCTTGCCCGACACACTCGTACGTACGAAAGTGAAGAAAAGCTCGCTGGAAGTAGCCAAAAAAAAAGCTCAATGGCAGCGGCCAATTTTTGTGCTCAATTGCCGAGTTGAGTTGAAGCGAAGAGCAAATAGCCGGCAAAAGATACACGTACAATAAAATACAGGAAATGAGTTTTTTATGACTTTGCGATTTCGCCTCAAAACAGCTGTGCTCGACGATGAATGACGACTGGTTTTCACATTGAATTTCTAACATTACAGTATGGTATGTATGTGCGATTTTAGGGTGATCAACAATCTGGGCGACGAGTTCAAAATCACGCCGAGATAAATTCACCTTTTTACGCAAAAACTTTATCAGACTCGCTAACTCCTTCGTCTCTGTTAATTTTAAAATTGAGCTTTACAGCTGAAACCTCAATTCTGTCAGCTTAGTCCGAAGTAATCGAAGGAGTAACCAGTTCGCAGAGCTAAAGAAATACAAATACTCTGATATGAAGTACTGAATGCGCTCAGCATCAGATGAAGTCATTTGAGAGTAGTCCTTCCTGTTAAGTTTCCCATTTGACGTAAGAAACTCATTGAAAATATCCTCTGATGCACAGGGATCTTATTATACATTATTTTTTCACCACTGTAACCTGAATGAAGGGAATTTTTTCACAAATTCTGATCAATTCCTCCATGGGTACAATCCATTCTCTCTTACCGACTCATTTTCACTGGAAAAACGCTGATCGAGAAGCCTGAAATCGGAGTCTTTTTGGAGTTACAGCGATTTTCTAGTCTCCACACATTCGAAAAGAACATCTTTATTATTTGGCAAAGATAAGTGTATTTTAATACAATATGAAGAAGACTCCATTTCAAAAGATCGAAAAATTCTTCTTCCTCTTTCCGGCATAGGCCACTATGCGCGTAGCGCGCAATTCGTTTCTTCTCTTCACAGTTTGGTGTCAATTGGAAATTCCAAGTGAAACTCGACCGCTCTCCACCTGATCCTTCCAATCGGAGTGTAGATCTGACTGTGGTTTTCGGTATTCTGTCGCAAAATTTTTCTATCGAAAACCTTCAAAGCCTACTGATCGAATGTCGACATTAGCAGGACGGCAATAGTGTGGAGCTTACTTTTCAATTGTCTACTCAGTCCAAAGTAGTACCTGGTTTTAAAGGCTGGCATTATTAGTTGTATTAAGGGTGCTTCCCTGACAGACGCATGGTGCAGATCTAAAGCCAAACTGATGAGCTAAAATCAGTTTGAGGAGGATTACCCCACGGTAGTTGGTCTATACCGTAAGATCCCCTTCTTATGGATTGGGCAGAGCACAGTTGGTATCCAATTGTCGGTCATGCTTTCATCCGGAGGAGAGTGAGTATCGTTAAAAGAGATGATATAATACTTGCTAGAAGCCCGTAGTCACAATCTCCATCTCGTAGCTCTTGATGGTAATGAATCGATCAGAAATCTCTCTGGGCAAAAACCGAAGTCAGAGACGAATGAGAATTCACTTGGTTTTTGCAACTCTAGAAAGATCTATCGTCTGAAATTTTTATGTCTTCTTCTGGTAAAGTTTCTGTTATAAGAATATCCTCTTCATTATACTACATTGTTTCGGCGAGCATTCTAACCCTCTAGCACGTATCATGGTGGTCCTCTGAGCCGGATTAAGAGCGATTCTCAGTTGGACTGTGAAATAATATATGGTACATAAAGTATTTATTAGATACTAAACTCGTGGTGATATGAGTTGATATTCGACAGCATGCATTATTATATGCTTAGATGGTTGCCAGCAGCAGAAGTTCCCAGAATTCCTCGGAGCAACTTCTCCCTCACAAAATTCCCGCGCAACGATCACCCCACACCACCTCCAATTTCTCACTCGGAGCTCACCCCCTAAACTCCACCCAATGCATTTGAAGGGTTAAAAGAAGATCCCGCATTGCCTCTAAGTTTTTCCTATGGGGTTCACTGTCGAATTCCTTTAAGAGAAAAACGGCTCACTGAATAAACTCAACTATAGTATATTATTCACATCATCTCCCACTAACCCCCCTAGCTTAGACATGAAATATAAAGGGTGATCTTTTTTGAGGTTCCCTACTTTTTTAAACAAAAAAACAGAGAAATCAAATTTAATGGGGAATGTTTACTATCATTCGAAAGAAGATTCTTTGGCATTTCTTTTTAAGGATTATCTCTTTCAAAAGGTGGCCGCGGCTACGTCCCAGATAGTCCCTCTTGTGAGCCGATGACTCGTTCGAGCATTTTGACTGGTAACTCACCTGAAGCAAAGCGGGAATATCCACATAGACTTTACATATTTCCACCGGAAAAAGTCTAACGGTGTGATATCACACGATCTTGATGGCCTATCGACCGGCCCAAAGTGCTCTCTCACTAAATCCATTAATTGATGCGATGTGTGGGAAGCAGCACCGTCTTGTTGAAACCAAACGTCGCCGAGATTTTAACCTTCAATTTCAGGCATCAAATCTTCGGTTATCATGGCGCGATAACGGCCATCATTGACGGTTATGTTCTCACCGGCATCATTTTTTAAGAACTACAGATAATGCCACCGGCCTACAAACCACACCAAACCGTTGTTTTTTCTGGATGAAAGGACAGCTCTTGAATCTCTTCAGGTTGCTCTTCGTACCAATAGCTGCAATTTCGCTTGTTTACATGCCCAATGAGCCAGAAATGGGCCTCATCGCTGAACGAAATTTGGCTCGAAAACGTCGGATCTTCTTGGAACTTTTCAAGAGCCCATAGAGCCAAACGATGTCGTTTGGGAAGGCCAAGCGGCTTCAGTTCTTGCACAATTTGTGTTTTGTACGCTATCAATTTAAGATCTCAACGTAAAATGCGCCGAGTCATTCCATACGCCAGTCCGAGTTGCTGCGAACGGTGCCGAATCGACTCTCTACGGTCTCTACTTCGTGCACACTCTCAGCTAAGGATGCTATATTTTCTTACCTGCTTGCTGGACGTGGTCTATTCGGTCAAATATTATCCTATAATGAATGCTGGGGCTCTGCTGGCTGATGGTGTTGCGAGTAGAACACTGAGTAGGCCGACTATGTTGAACGATTTGTAAACGTTGTTCAGACGTAAGTCTTTCCATGATGATGAAATGCCAAACAATTCTGAACTGAAATAACCCGACAACTTGAGTCGAGTACGCGTGATTTGTCAAAAAAAAGGTTATTGAAAAGTACCTCTACTTGGGTCACACTTTATTTACGTTATTACAAGTACCTTAGAGTTATTATTGTAGTTCTGGCTTTAACAAAAAAGTCTATAGAAAATCAGAATTTTCTTTTTACGAATTTTATTAAAATAAGTATTTTTTCCGAAATGCAGACTGATAAATGTTTTGACTCTAGTCTTCTTTTCGACGCTAGTCGCCTTTGGATATTCCACTGAATTTCGGAGAGCAAAAAACCGGGTATTTTCTCAAAGATTTTGTTTCCCCCCTCTCTGACAAGTTCGTCAATACACGGTGTGTCCCAAAAATAACCGAACTTGTTGGATATAAAATAGTAAAATACACATTATATTATCTTTGAAAGTTATTATTTATTCAAAATAGGTTCCATTTGACTCAACACAACGTTTGGAATGATCAACCAGCGCATGCATAGATTTTTTTATGTCATTTATAGAAATGTTCTTCAGTACCTCGATTACGGCTGCTTCAATTTTTTTCAATTTTTTTTTAATTTTTTAAACTTCAATTTCAATTTTTTTCCAGTTTGACACAAAATTTTATATTTGCTCTTTGTTCCATTTATTTTTGGAACCATTAGCACACTTTTGGTTTCATTGAAATGGCTGTCACTTTTACATCTGTCATCCGACTTACATGAAGTCAGGTGCGTTTGAAAGAGGATGAATGTATCTTTTTAATGTTGCAAATTTTCAATAGATGGCGCTGTATGTTGTATGATTTAAATATAAAGTTCGGTTATTTTTGGGACACACCGTGTACTTCGAGGGACGCTGTGATTTAATTCATCTGAACGTCTGCCCAGAGTAATAAAAACAACAACAGCTGGTCAGTTGATAACAACAACCTGTTAGCCAAAGATTCACGTCAATTCAACTGACATTTGAGCAGCAAGTGTTTATTGTATTTATTGTACATCTGTATGTGTGTGTGCGGCGAATTCAAATTGTTATTATTGTGTTATTATCAGTCTCACTTTCGCTTTCCAGCCGCACCAAAGAAAAGGGAAATAACAAAATAAAAAAAAAAAAAACAAAACAAGTGTAGAAGCGACAAACACATGTTGTTCGCAATGATTTGTTGTGCTCGAAATAACAGTAAAATATGTAAACTACTAAGCTTTATGACAGTAGCTGTAGTAGATACAAATATATGTATGTATATATATTTCATGTCTGCACTGTTGCTGCTAATGTTGCCAATGGCGACAACAACAAAATACTAAAGCACTGACAAATTTTCACTTAGCTGTGCCGTGTACGTATGTATGTATTTCGCAAAAGAAACAGAGCAAGAATATGTAATACACAAAGAAGACGGCACAAGAAACACAAAAATAAAAAAAAAAAAACAAAAACAAAAAAAAAATAAGCAAAAATAAAATTCGCTCAAAAGCAAATAATGACCCTTGTGAATATATCTCATTGAGGCAGTTCGTGGAAAACCAGCAAAGTGTTGAACGCCCTAAAAGCCTAAGCTACAAGTTGAAGTAGCAACTTTTCGGAAGAAAAGCAAATTTAATTGAAAATTATTTAGTTTTGCAAATTCAACAACTATTACGCTCTGCCAAATAAACATATTTATCCTGTGACTTTTGTGTACTTCAAGGAACTCAGGAATTCCTGAGACTGAAATTGCCTACAAAAAAATAGAAGAAAAAAAAATAGAAAAAAAGCAATTCTAATTGGCATTCGAAGTGCGGCAAAGTGATTTGTGTGGCAGCGTGTTTTTTCGGCTATGCTCGTGCCATTGTTGCATGCCGGCAGTTGAAAGCGTGGGAGCGAAGCAGGTGAGTGTTGAATGAGTGAGCAAGGAAAAAAGGAATAGTGTGCTCATGCACGAAGTTATGTGTATGTACGTGTACGTACGCGAAAGCGATAAGTGAAAGTGATAGTAACGCACTCTCATGCTTACTTAAGGACGCGAATGGACGTGCTGGACAACAACTACATACAAAGTCCTTTAAGTGCTAAGAACATCAATGGCCACAGGCAATGTAAAGCAAAAACTCATTATTGTGTAAGAAATATTTTTCCCTCTTATACCCCGCAAGCACACATTCTTTACAGTACACCTTTGATATGTGAATTAGACCGCGAAATGTGTAGAAATTAATTTAGGCCATTATTTTCCAATTACCGTTGACTTTCTGTGTAATAACGTCTTGGAACCGCTGAAGCGATGATTTTTTTTCAACAAATGGAAGGACGTAAAGTTTATACCAAGCCACCTTCGAATGGCCCATGCATATTTTATTAGGTCAAGTAAAAAGTTCGTTCGGTTTTTATCTAAGAGATCGCGTTATTGTCCATAGTACTAGTATTAAGTGTCGCATCATGTCATACTATACGGCGCTGAAAACGTGTTTATTCGCGCTAAAAGTTTGTCTTTGACAGTTTTTCGATTGACTGACTCAGTACGTTGTGAGCGCTCGTCAAAAATGGACACTAGCAAAGAGAAAATTCGCTAAATTTTACAATTTTTCTTCGATCAAGGCGAAAAAGCAGCCAAAGCGGTTGAAAAAACTAATTTAGTTTATGGGCCCGATACTATAAACGAACGTGTAGCACAAAAGTGGTTTGCTAGGTTCCGTTCGGGTAATTTCGATGTGAAAGGTGCACCACGCGCCGGGAGGCCTGTCGTCGAAAATTGCGATACCTTCACGTGAGCAATTATTTAATTGCTGAGGAACTAAAGATAAGCCCCATGGGAGGTCCTAATGCACCCACCTTATAGTCCGGACATGGCACCAAGTGATTACCATCTTTTCCTGTTCATGGCGAACGCGCTTAATGGTGAGAAGTTGACTTCAAAAGAGGCCTGTGAAAATTGGCTCTCCGAGTTTTTTGCCGATAGGGACGCAGCCTTCTACGAGAGGGGTATAATGAAATTGGCATCTCGTTGGCAATAAGTTTACGAATAAAACGGCTGACTTAAATCGGACAAATGTACACAAAGTTATCATATTTTGAAAAATCAATAAAAAAACCGAATGAACTTTTTACTTGACCTAATATGAGAAGTTTTTTTATTGCATGCCAGAAATAAACTCGATGGGCTTGACATTCCCTGCCGAGGGATGACCACAATTAGGAACATTTATTTTCAACAATTTCTGATTTCACTTGAAGCAGAACTCAAACCCTGGTCTTCAGAATGGCAGTAAGCAATGCTATCCCCTCGGTTTTGTGCTTTTCTCCTTTATTTTATATGAATGAAACATACATGTAAAGGCAAAGATATATTATTTTCGGTCCGAAGTGTGTAAGTACTAGATGGCGAAGAGATAGACTCATCAAAATTTATACTCATCGGTTCAGAATGACGAGTTGAGCTGATTTCGTCATTTCCGTCTCTTCGTCTATTTGAACGCAGGTTAGGTTAAGCTGACTGAAACATTGGGTCTCACATAGACGATAATACATCCATAGTCTTACCAGGCTCATGCGACCAACCCATACTGCTACACTCCAGTGTGAAGGACATTGCTGTTCTTTTCGCAAACTTAAGTAGTCGTTCTGGCCCCTCCAATCAAGCCTCCTTACAGGTAGTACAAACTTTGTTTTTGCGATTCTGCAACACTTATCTTGTTTCCAGAGTCTATACGCCTGACGAAGTAGTATCACTTCTTACTTCTGCTTCCCTTCCTCTGAATGGAACCAGAAGGTTCGATGCTGCGTCCTGTTCTAAAGAGACACCCTCCTTTGCAAGTTCGTCAGCTATCTCATTACCTTTAATGCCCGTGTGACTTTGCACACCGTAAATGTTTTATTTTCAGACAGCTTCTTTACATAATGCGATCACAACTGACTTTGTGCTGTATGAAATTAAGGCATTTATGGCCGCTGGACTATCCACATAGATGTGTATTCTTTTCCCTTAAAATTCGGTACATTTCAGTAGCTCTGCCGCCATTTTTATAGCAAAAATTTCAGCTTGTAAGATACTGCAATGGCTTGGTAGCTTCTACGACTTCCTTATCTCTAGTTGGGCGCAGTAAACTGCAGCCCCCACTTCTTCGATTATTTTAGAACCATCTATGCCATTTGCTTCTGTAGTCGCCTCGCAGGCTCAGGGGTAACGCTATACTACTATGCCCGCAAGTCCTGACTTTCAGCTGCTGGGAAGCATATAATCTCACAGCTGATAGGAATGCTCTGTCTTTAGCTGTCAAGTTTGCTGGCGAAATGCTCAAAATCGCATGTAGCGCTACAGATGGTGTTGTTCTAAGTACCCCAGTGATGCTCATCATTGAAATTCTGAATATTCTTTCCAGTCTATCCTGATATGTAATTTTGTCCAGAACTCTCCACCATATTAAAGCTTCGTAGAAAAGTATTGGCTTAACAAAAGCAATGAAGGTCCAGTGGAAAATAGCGGGGGAGAGACTCCAAGTGCAGTCCAACATTCTATTACATGCCCGCTGATGTCTTCTTCACTCATTCCTCGACATTGAGTCTCCACGACAACTAGCTGTCCAACACAATTCCCAGATACTTAGTGCAAGGCTTAAGCTGTAATGTGTCCTCTCCCAGCTTTGACTTGATCCAAGTTGGAATTTTGTATTTCCGTGTAAATAGGACCATATCTGTTTTATCAGTGTCAAACTTAAGTCCTGCTGAAATAGCCCATTTGTTAATGCCTCGTCACGATGTCTAATCCCCTTTGCGCTTGGATCTTTCTGCAGTTTAGCAAGACATGTATGCAATCCTTATGGACAGGGTTGTTTATCGCGTCTAACCAATGCATTAAATATTGTTTAAAAATGTCATTATTTGAGGCGCTAGAGTTTTTGAGTTATTTCAACAAAACTTAAAGAACCAGTCAGATCTGACCACTATAATATTATAGGAATGAATTTTCAGATTTGAATTTGTGTACAGAATACATATAAAGAATGAAAAATTGGTACTGAAAATAATCGAAATCGGAGGAATATATCATAGTACCCTCAGACAGACGATTTATTGGGATATGAGGTTTTGGCTCTAAAATTTTGCATTATAGAAGGATAAATCGCTATAGAATGGCTGCTTACTTCAGTAGGTACCCGACTGAATAACAATACCTCAACTCGATTTAGTGGCAAGCAGGAGCTGAGTTAACTTGAGTGGAGCTGACTTGATGCAGTTGCTATTCAGAGCGATCAGCGTACTTAGATCCAGTGGCACATTGTGATACCACTGCGGTGTACTTATCACCTTCTCACGTGTACGAACCATTTATTCTTCTTCTTTAATGGCGTAGACACGATTATAGCCGAATTAACAACAGCGCGCCATTCATACCTTTCTTTCTGTGTTTGACGCCATTTGAAAATACAAGAAACAGGCAGAACCTTCTCCACTTGCTCTTTCCAACGGAGTGGAAGCCTTCCTCTTTCTCGACTTCCACCGGCGGGTACTGCAGCGAAAACGTCTGGAGTACTCTTATCCATCCGGACCACCTGATCTGGCCAGCGTAGCCGCTGTCTTTTCATTCGCTGAACTAATTCAATGTCACCATATATTTTTGACAGCATATTTTTCCATTGGCTGCAGTATTCGCCGTCTCCAATGCACAGAACCGTTCTCTCGAAAACCCCTAACGCTAACTCATGTTGTCTTCGTTGCAGAACGGGAATGATGAGCGACTTGTAGAGTTTGATCTTTTGTTCGCCTTTACTTTACTTCTCTCCATCGAAAAGACTTCAGCGAACCTTTAAACCTTAATATGTCAGAGTGGCTTTACTGAAGCTTCCTCTCTCTTAGCCTTGACCCAAGGCTCCATACGCGTTTACTATAGCATCTTGCCCAAGGGTTGCTCACGTGGGCTGTAACAGAGGAAGCTTTGAAAAAAAAATCATTCGAAAAGTATCCCATTCTCTTACCGTGATTTATTCTTAAGGCGTGTCCAGTTTGTATACCTGTTGTTGATGGGTAACCGGTCTAAGAGAATCAGATTTCTTGAGCTTTTAACATCCACAACAGGCCAAAGCTTTCTACTCAAATTATACGTTTTTTTCATTAAGCCATCTGGTGTTTGGCTTTTCTGGTGAAAGCTAGTTTCAGCATGAGTTTTGTCGTAGACCGCAACGTGCGTAGATTTCAAGCCAACCGAACTCACGAACAAAAATTGTGCTGCAAACCCAACAATCAGAAGCAGGAGATAACCAAACGGAACATAAAAGCTCTGGACCAAAAATTTCTAGCCACAGTGACATATCAGGCCAGGCAAGACTAAGCAGGGATTTCTTGATAAATAATTTGCTTATCAGTATTTATATTTACTCTCAACAAATTTGTAGGTAAGAGTGCTGTCCGAAGATTCTTAAGCCTCGTTCCCAATTAACGCTTTCTGTTTCTGTTGTCACGTTTCTAGTTTTTACTATGAAGCCACTTATATTCGATACCCTTATTGTGGGCAGCCATGCTGTGATTGGCAGCGTCTCATGGCTACCAAGTGTTCCATGCCCAGTTTGTGAGAGAATGGGCAAAAGATGTTACAGAGTAGGTCCATTTTTTATGCGTTTTCGCCGAAAAGTCGGTCCAAAAAACACGTATCCAGAACACAAATTCAGTCAATAATATTTGCTAAAAATCGAAAACAAATAATTCCGTTTAAACGCCAGTGCCACATGTGTGAAGCTCGATTGCCGCAGTTCCTGCTATTCCAACCATTACACAATCCTCATGTTCGTACATATGTTTGTATGTATGTTTGTGAGAGATGTGCGGAGCAAGTGTGAATTGTAATCGAATAACTCTATAAAATCATGTTCGCAAAATTTAACAACCAAACCAACAAGAACAATAACAACAACAATAACAAAAACAACAACAATAGCAGCAACAGCATAATTAACGCTTAAATCGACAGCTGGCAAGCGCCAACAACAATTAATGACGCCAATAATGTCAACGGCAATTGTTTGATCAACCAACAGCTGGCAGGCACAAGAACGAGCTCCCGTGCAACCCTGCAAACATACGATACATATATGTACATATGTAGATATGTACCATATATACATGTATATGTATGAATATGTATGAATATGTACATAGTTTATGTAGTTGTAAAGTTATGTTTGGCAAACCCAAAGCCAATTTCACATTTAGCGCCACAACTGCTCCCTGCTCACTGCTCTCTGCTTCCACTAAACCGGGCAACTGTACAAATACAAAATAATTCGAGCATTTAACCGTTTGTTCAGTTGTCAAGTGGCGCGATCGAATCGCTTACAGCTGACGTGAGTACGTGCGCGCGTGTTTGTATGTGTGTGTTTGCGTGTTTGCCCACTCGAACAATGCTTGCATTCCACGCGAAAGCACTCACAGTCCGTTCGTCCCACTGGTGGTCCGTGCAGGCGTTTCAGTTGCTTCAAATTGACCACTACTCAAGTTCTACCATAAGCATCGAAAGCCTTTACCCTGTCACCACCTGACCACCACCCACTAAAACCACCTCACCCGTTCGGTAATCCCTGGTACTACCTTTCAGTATTTCGTTGGAGCTTACAGCTCAATAGTCGGTTTCAGTACTCGTTACTATGTATCCAGTACGTAAGTTACCTGGTCCACATTAGTGTCAGTCGCTGGTGCGGCCTTCGCCGCTGTCTGTCCCGTGCGCGCCTTCTGACGAATATTACGTGCTCGGCATTATCTATAAAGTCTGGACCATAAACTTCGCAGTAGGGATCCGCTTCATGGCCAAAGCGGTGTAGATAGCTTTTTAAGCATCCAAAACCGCTGAGCACTAGCGTTAAATGGATGTCTACTTGATCGTGCTTCCTGCCTAGCCGTACCACAAACTTCGGTATCAAACGGTGAGTCCATCTTCCCTTTTCACTACTATTCCATTTTCTCTGCCAACGGGCTCTTTTTATACTGCTGCTCCGTTTTTCTCGTCTAAGATTTGCTATCTTGACTTCAGAATTTATACCGGTGATAACTTAGGCTGCCTTCTCTGACACGGAGTGCGCACTGACGATGATTCTTTTTCTAACGCTGTGTATCAAATCGAAGAACCATAAAGCAGGATGATCTTCCATAAGATGGGCCCCTGTACAGACCTCTGCGGTGCTCCTGCTGTGATTTTCAGCTTCACTATTCCATCACTGGTACTATATTGCAGTACTCTATCACTTAAGCAGGTAGGTAGATAAAATGTTGAGCAAGTATGGTGGTACAACGAACTGTTTTAGCGTCTAGTGTCTAGCAGTGGGTTGAAAGGTATGAACTTGGAGATATTTCCTTCGTTTTTCTGTAGCAAATCTATTTCTAAGAGCTTCAAATAGTTAAGTAATTTTTTTCTGCTTTTTAACTGTTATTTAAATCAGCTGTTGAGCGAGTCTGTAGCTATTTAGTGTAAGAGGCAACCTTCCGTAATCGGTCTCGGATTTAGAGCAGTCCAAATTATCACTGGTTTTCAGTCATCGATCTGTTGAATTTTCCGATTATCCTTGAGGCGCCCTTCGGTCGGTTGGGCCCGACGTGGGTAACGCAGGGTTCGTCGTCAAAGAAAAAAAAATAAATAAACATACCCTTTATTGCTATTAAATACTTTGAAGTGAAGATCTGACGCGAATATCAGAACTCTTACTTAGACGCTCGCTGCGAAAAAATAACATTTGAGTAGTGTCTAGCCGTCGGATTTTAGGGTCATAAAGAACATGAGCTTTGCGAAACTTCATAGAGATACCGGTTTGCATAACCAGTTTGTCATTACAGAACGGTTCTCTGCTTGTTAACTTCACATAGCCGTTTTAAGAAATTCAGTTCGATATCGGGTTCCAAAAGATTATTCTCCGTTGTGTTCATAGTTTTCCGTTTGACTCGAGCCTCCACTTTTCCATTTATATCCTTCATTTTCCTCTTTTGCTGACTTAACGCATTGCTCTCGCCCTATTGCCCGAGGAATGAAGTGATTACAATTACAGTGGCATCCACAACTTCCTCCGATAGTGGCTGTATCATGTTGTTGTAGTTGTCATTTATGCACTGTTTTGCTACTGAAACTCTCGCCCGTGCCACGTATCCCCCAAACCCTCCATCCCTCCATCCCACGATCCCTCGATTTGCAGCTATCATTTGAATTGGAATTACCGCACTTTTCTCAATTACATATTTGAATAAAATTATCCAGTGCAATTGTCCGATGAACATACTCCTACAGACTTGTATGCACCATATCAATGTGGGGCGGCTGAAGGGGTTGGGATCACTTCAGCTGTTCTTTTTCACCATTCTTCTTGCCACTTGTCATCAGGTAGCGAGCCGTAAGCGCAATGTAATTTGTGTAGAAGTGACTTGAGATAAGTGGGATGCCCTCTTCTTCGCTCCACCAAACTGTGTTTATACTGTTATGTAGTAGCAGCAGATATATGCAGCTCCCAGTTCTTTCACAAGTTCAACTGTTTGCCAATTGCTTTACATATCTCACCAACCGCAAGAGCTACCACGCGACGCCGACTTTTGCTACAAATCGTCACTCCTTGAGCATTCTCTCCCCTTCCCCCTCCAATTTGCATATAGAGACGAAGTTGCGAGGGTTGTGAAATCTAGCGCATTTCAAATGCAAAATAAGGAATGCGCAAAACGGAAAAGAACAGTTTGTTGCTGCTGCTTTGACTGTTTGTTGTTATTGCTATTGTAACGCCCGCCCAACTTGGCTAACTGTTCGCTTACTCGCTCGCTACATGCCACATGCAACACGCTGTCAATCATTCGTCGGTTTCGAATTTTTTTTTGGAGCGCAGAAAATTGTTGTAGTGACAGTTACAGTTGCACTCGAAGAAAATTATAGCGATCAAGTTCGGTAGGGGGAAATATGTACATCGTCATGAATGGAAATGTACATCCCGTCGTGATTTGACTGTGGGTTGAGAGTGATGAAATTTTGTTATTGTAATTTTTTTTAAAGGGATGAGAAAATGTCATCGATTATATAGTATCCCATAATCCTTTCGTATAGACTTTACCTCAACAAGTGTCGCTCTTTTCCACTAAGCAAGCTTTCAGCAAGTCAATAGATCCGAAAAGCCCAGCGGATAAAGCACCAACAACAAGTTTTTTACAGTTCACAGTTTCAGCACTACTTCTGAGACCTGAAAGAAATTCGCATGGACCATTCCCATACGAGTATAAAGGCATGCTTAATTATACGAGTGAGGTTGACTCAGACTTCCGAGACTTCATTTGCTCTTAACAAAATATTGCTTCTACTTCTTTGGCCATTTTCTACGTCCCACGCACATCATTCGATCCAACATCCAACGATCTGATGGAACAAGTCAGTAGACATAAAGACGGCTTGATCCGTCCGTCCACCCGCACAGGCATCCTTCTATACGATAACTCAAATTTTCAATAAAAGACTTAGTTGCTAAGGAAAATCGGATTAGATAAAAAAAGAATGGACTTCACCACAAGATTTCATAGGAAATAGAGCTACCCCCCAGCAAAGAGACTTCCTCGCTTTAGCAATGTAATGTTCCCGAACTTAATCTTTCGCTGTTTCTTGATTTGCTGAACTATGTCAATGTCGCTGTCTATCTTCTACAGTTCATCGTTCTATCGGCTGTGGCATTCGCAGTTACCAACTCGTAGCGGGCCATAAATCTTACGCAAAACCTTTTTCTCGAAAACTAGTAACGCCGACTCATCAGCTGCTGTCATCTTTTATACCTCCGCACCATATAGCAGGACGGGAACAATGAGCGACTTGTAGAGTTTGGTCTTCGTTCGTCGAGAGAGGACTTTACTTTTCAATTGCCTATTCAATTTTAAGTAGCACCTGTTGGCAAGATTCATTCTGCATTGGATTTCCAGGCTGACATTGTTGTTGGTGTTAATGCTGGTCCCTAGATAGACGAAATTATCTACGACTTGGAAGTTGTGACTCTTAACAGTGACATGAGAGCCGAGTCCCGTATGCGATGACTGTTCGTGCAATGACAGGAGATATTTCGTTTTACCCTCGTTCACTAACAGACCCATATCCTTATCCAGTCTGGAGAATGAGGAACTACAGACAACTCCTTCTCTTGCTGTCGAAGGGTGATTTAAAGCCTGGAAGAGGTGGTCTGTGTCGATCCTTCCTTCACGGGTCTTTTCGACGCATGGTGAATATCTGGTCAATGGTTGACTTACCAGGTCTAAAACTACACTGATAAGGTTCAATCGTATTGTTGACGGTGGACTTAAGTCTTTCACATAATACGCTCGACAGGACCTTACCATATATGCGATGTTAAGGAGGATGCAAAGAAGCTGAATCATGAAGAGCTGCACCGCCATGTTTAAATAGCTCAGCCGGTATGCCATCAGCTCCAGCCTGTTTATTATTCTTTAAGCAAGGTGAGATTCGAATCACCATAGTCGGGTAATGGAACATCTCTTCCATCGTTATCGTTTGGGACATCGGGTTCGCCATCTTCGGCTGTGACATTTTCACTTTCACGCCGTATCTTTCTGGAGAATTTTCAGGCATTACCCTACTGGGCCAACTTTTCAAGCTCCTCATACTCATTGGAGTGAACCCACTTCAAAAAAAAGTTCGATGTCCAATTTAAATTGGTGCTACCTGAATCAATCGGTCTCTCAAACTCGTATAATTTTCTTCGACTGGATAATAGAAGCTTCTGGCTTATTGGAACGGCTCATCCCAGCTTTTCGGCATCAGTCTACAAGGCAATAATTAATCCCTACCATCAGGCCTAACCTTTGCAACAGAGGTTTTAGAAGACTAACAGTTGAAAAAGTTTTTTTTTTCTTTGTTTTTATGAAATAGTTAGAAAATAGTTTTTATTAATAAATCAGATAAAATTAATTTATTAAATAAGTAAAAATTTTTTTTATTTGATTTTATTATTATTATTTTTTTTATTTTCACCCACTGTTTCATATCAATGTCAACAGAGTTTTCAATCACTCGGCATATACAAGTATGTATGTAAATATGTTTCTGTATTTCATATGCAAACGCAAGACAATAGGCATTGTGCATGTACGCATGTATATGTGTATGTATGTAACTATGTATGCATGTAAAACCAGATTGCGGCTTGATTATCAGCGTATTATCTCACCGTTTTACCCTCGATTTCCTGTTCGCATCTGATATGCATTTACGGAATATATTATTATTTCTTTTTCCTTTGCAAACTCTGCGGTCAAAGTAGTAGATGCTGCCATGCCACAGTGTATTCGGCAAAGGAAAAAAAAAAATCGTTGAAAATAGTGCAAGAAAAAAAATGACCAAGTGGGCGCATTACATAGCCAAGGATGGTTGCCAGCACAATAGAAACATTAGCTGTGTCTGCATGTGGTAAGAACGGAGCTTCACTTGCAGCTACAGGTGGCGCTGCCACTCCACTTCAGTAGCGGAGATTCCGTCTTGGAATTACAATTAAATTTCGCCCCAAAATCCAGTTTGCAATTTCCACACGTCAGCGTTTAAATGTGTGTGTGTGTGTGTGTGCGTGTGTGAGTGCACGCGCAGTTGGCATAACCGTGTACCGTTATGTATGTACATACATATTTTCAATCAGTTTGCCACACTTGATGACCATCATCAGCTGTTGTCCGCTTGGTGCACATAAAATTCAATGGTTGGGTGTAACCAAATGAGTTCTTTTTTTGTTTTTGCATAGAAAGTTTCTGGCCGCTTCTAGCGGATGTGGTCCTATGTCTACTTAATTTAGAGCCGGTAATTCAGTTCGAGGTTATACTTGGTTCTGCACAAAATTATTTCTAAATTTGTGTCCTTGGATTTTTTTTCCCTACTAACGAAGTACAAACAAGGAAAGGAGTTTGGGTGAGGTTTAAAACGAGGACAGTTGTAGCCAGAGTGAGTAACGGTATTTATTTAAGTAAAAGACCAAGTACCTAAGAAGTTTATTGGTTTTCCACTTGAACTCTATTAGCCGCAGTCAGCGCCATTTCTACATCGGTTTTGGGTTTCGAATATTTATTGCTACCTAGTTTACGTTGTTCACTTCCTACGAGTTCCTCTGCAAATTGTGCGAAACTTGGTAACTAGGTGAAAGACGGAAGTCTTTTAGGTTTCTATGTGAAAGATATTGGTTACTATATAAGTTATTTCTGAGTAGTTTGTAAGGTACAGACAAAACTCAAGCTAATGTATTATTTGAGTACCCACTCTCAATCACATTGGAGCCGAAGTGGTCTTGGTGATGAGCATATATTATATATATATAGGCCGCTCCCAGTGACACTTCTTTTAGCCACTGACTGTAAGGTACGGTATTAATATAAATTTACCTCAAAATCTAGCTTCAAACTCGATGTATCGGTTTCGGCATTCCATACTTCCCTAACTTTGCTTTATCAGCAGATCTTTTCTTTAGCATTGCCCAATTGAGCCACTCCCTTAGCTACCGTCCATTACTACTCCGAAGGTACTAAGAGCTTCCTTCCTTTTTACCTCGATTGCCGTGATCATAAGGAATTTAAAGCAAGAATGAAGGTATTTTCACGCTTGCGTCGCTCTACCAGTGGTACTACGGCTCAACTAATTTGCGTGCAAAGTTTTAAGAAATTCGTTAGCCAAGTGTGAATTTTGCTTGGGTGGAAGGTCATCTAATATCTTGCAGTTGTATAACTCGTGAAAGTGCTCTGGATGCGTTACAAGCCGATTATTGTGTATGTATTAATATTGAAAGTTCTGCTTGATCCTTACAGCTGGAGTTATGTAGAGGAGTACGAGATGTTGTCAGGGTTGACGAAAGCTTTACGTATGAGGCTTCAACTCGATGATGACCGGATATTGCTTCTCACGTATCAAAATCTTATATACATATAAGAACTCAAGATCTGGTTCGAATATTTTCGAGCAGCTCGAGCGGTTGAGCAACAAATGAGGGTCGAGTATCGAGCGAGCATTGAGCTACTCGCATTGCTCGATAGAGCTAGAGCTAGAGCTAGAGCTCTAATACATATATATATATATATTTGTATCTTTACACTTAATTTACCAGCCGAGCATTAACCGAAAATGTCTAAACACTTTAGAAAGGATCCATGCATGTTGACTTTTCTCCAACCATTTAGACGAATGTGAAGTGAGATACTCAAAGTTCAAGCATGTGGAATATCTGGAGTGTAATAATCCCATAGCTTATAGGTTATGAAGTTAATTTTTCATTTCAATGATTCTTCCAACAGCTACCGAAATAGCTAATCGAACATATTGCAGCCGCAACGAACGGTCCACGCCAACCAACGGACAGCTGTGACTGCAATAGCCGGGCCAATAGTGGCGAGCAACAACATCGACTGGCAACATCAATAACAGCAAATGGTCAAATGCGTGTTGGTAAGCGGGACTTTTATAAAAAGAGATGCACCTGCTGCAAGCAAAAGCACAAACCAAAACCAAAACCAAACCCAAACAAGCGCCGAGCACTGCTGCTGCTATTGCCGCATGTATAATGTGCTAAGGCAACAGTTGTTGGTGCAGCTGCAGCTGGTATGATTGCCTTTTGCAATAAATCTCAATTGAAATGGCGCCCAGCCTCACCAACTTAACGTAACAACGGTGTTTTCTTCAACATCATCTACTACATCTGCTTTCTTTGGTAGCCAAGTAACGCCGTGTGAGATTTCTTTTTTCTTTATTTGTTTTGTAACACATTCGCCTTGGTGGCAACATACCCAGTGAGCCAATTTCATAAGCCGTCACAGCTGATGTTGAGTAATCAGAGTTCCTAAATAGATCAAAAGCAAATGGAGTCCAGAAGTGCCAGGTCGCGTAAGTATTCTAATATCCTATTTAACTCGTGAAACTCGGCTGACTCCTTTAGTCGGGCGGTAGGTTAAAAGTCATCAGGAGATATGAATATAATTGGCAATGCTGATTAAGAAATATCTTAAGACTGATGAGACACCAGAATGCTGAGCTCTCTATGGCATAGTTTTAACTTGACTTTCCCATTAAGCCCGGAGTTCCACTACCCTTATACGATGGTATTCCTCAGTGTTGAATAGTCCGTGTTGAGACAAAATTAATCTGAGCAGTACGGTACAGTACTCAGCGACCGCGTTAGCTATCCTGGCGATTAAATTTGCCGTCGCCTCTCGTTAGGGAATGTCCACCCGTCCGAGTGTATTTTGGACATGAAATAAAAGCTCCTCCTAAAAAAACCATCAGCCATTCGGAGGTGGCTTGGTATAATCTGTAGGTCCCTCTTTTCGGAATCTTCCTCCCACTATTAGCAGCAATGAATAGAACTAAGGCTGGACTTCTTCTGGATACTAAGATACACTATTTTCTGAGATCTGTCTGCAGAGAAAGCTCTTTCTGTGGCTGTCCTCAGACAAGAAAGGTATGCGCCTTACGTAGTCTCTTCAAAGTCATGCCTACAGTGCGAAAGTGGATATTCCTTTGTCAATGTAGTCGGAGCTACTCATGCTTGCACTTCGCTTGTTTACTGGGAAATATGTACATTTGTGAGTTCGAGTACCGGCAGTAAGTGGCATAATTCGTATTCACATTTCAGATAAGTACCGTAAGTACATCTGTGTGAGCGTAGGCATCACTTGCGCCACATTTTTTTACAACTCCAACATACATACAACTACGACTACAGCTGCTGGAACTTACGGCTTTTGGTTGCGCTCGTCGTTGCGGCCTTCTTCTGCCAAGCCAAGCGACCAGCAGCCAACCAGTCCGCTGCAGTCAGCTAGCGAACCATTCAATAACAGTTCAACCATTCAACCGTTCAACTGTTCAACTTATGCCGTTCGATTCCGCTTATTTGTCGCTTTAGTCTTTTCTACTAGCTTATTGCGGTGCAACAACAACAAGAATAACAACCGTAATAAGGCAACCACACAAGCACACAAATTCGTCGCGATGATTATCCTAACGCAATTTATACTGCCTGCCTGCCTGCCGGCCTGCCTGCCTGCCTGCTTGCCTTTACTGCCAGCAAAATTGTGGCAAGTAGCAAGTGGCATGTTGCAAGTGCCTCAATGTTTGTTGCAAGTGGCACAAGCGAAGGCTTTATGAGCGCGCGTGTTGCATTATTGATAAGGCCAAAGTTAAATGCAACAAATACAACTGACAAATATATATATATATATATATATATATATATATATATATATATAAATATATTTACCCACCTATATATGTATAATATAATATAAAGATTTGTGTTCAACAAACAGCGGTAACAACACTAACAA
The DNA here is from genome assembly GCA_037013455.1 of Ceratitis rosa. Lineage (NCBI taxonomy): Eukaryota > Metazoa > Arthropoda > Insecta > Diptera > Tephritidae > Ceratitis > Ceratitis rosa. Next base: position 23,600,417 of record JAWMAG010000006.1, read on the forward strand.
CAACAGCTGCCAATATCCATGCCATCGATGACATGATGAAATGCAGCAGCATCACTTGCGATCTGTCAAAACCAGTTGAACACGCGCCAAAGCGTTCACTTTGCGAGCCAAGAAATGAGCAAACAAACGAACAAACGAACAGACGCCGCCACTTCTGGATCACGACCATGACGACGAAGACGAGGATCACCACGAACTGTCAAGATCATTTTGGCAACACACAACCGCTGTCATATTCATAGTCACAGTTGATCTGCATCGACAGACCGACAGACAGACAGACAGGCGGACAGACAAGCAGCTAGCATAAGGCATTACAAACTCAACGGCCTGACATCTGCCTCCTTCTCTCTTCTCCTCGCACCATCTCAGCACAACGTTAGCCATCATCAAAGGCCTCATCATGGGATTAGTCACCGTTTCGTTGTGGATACAGTGAGTGTGTGGTGTATGTGTGTGTGTGTGTGTGTGTGTAAGAAATTGGTCAAAAATTAAATAATAAAATAAACCAAATCAAAAAGCAAAACTTGTTCCATCAGCGGTTGGTTGCCTGTTTTCATACGTCCGTGAAAAATGAGCGTGAAGATTAACATACGGCCTAGAACGCATTTGGAATCCATTGAAATTTGAACGAAGTTGGAAAGAAGGATGATTGCGAATACTCTTTTTGTTTTTTTTTTTGTTTTTTATTTAGAGAAGGTTGCTGTTGCTGATTGTGATTTGCTGAGACTGCATCTTCGATGTAAATTGGGGAACGATAGGAAACTGTCTTTAAAATAAATCAAATTTAGAGAAATTTTAATTTTTATACAATAGTAAACAAAGCTTTTGCAATAGTCCTGGCCCAATCAACATCGATAACTAAATAAAATTAATTTTTCTAATTGCGTTCGCCCCTCGATAGGGAATGTCAAACTCTGCTAGTAAAATTCTGACATGGAATAAAAAATTTCTGATAAAAATCCATGGGCCATTCGGAGATGGCGTAGAATAAACTGTAGGTCCCTTCATTTGTTGGAAAAATATTAGGACGTACACCATTAAATTGAAGGAGGAGCTCGTCCAAAAAGTCTCTTCAGCGGTTACAAAGCGTTAATCTATATATTATACGAGTATCTAAAAATTAATTCCATTTTTCGTTGTGGTTTTATAACTCAAGAACGGGCTTTGTTCGAACTTTTTAGTAGATGGTTTATGTGCACAAAATCGGTCCAGCGGTTCATTATTTATCACATTTTTTGTATCTCCGGTAAGTGGACCAAGGACTGAACTATTCGAAAAAATTGTATTTATCTTTCTTTATTTGAAATTCGGTACAAAGGTAGATGTTTGCTTAGATTAACAGGAAAGGCCGGGAAGTGGACCTGCAACTGACTTATTAAAAAATCTTGTTTATGGTTCCATTTACTTGAAATTCTGTGAATGGATGGCTTTTTGCTTAGATGAGTAGGAAAACTATTCTTATCTTCGGGAAGTGGATCGGGGACTGACCTATTCAAAAAGTTGGATTATTCCTCTCTCCGGGTAGTGGGCCAATGTCAATAGTAACACTAAAAATGTTGTATTCCCTCAAGTGTTAAGCAAATAAAGTTATGATAAAAAGATGTTCCATGATTAATTTTTCATATATTCATTGGGAATGAGCGACAACGAAACGTTGCAGGGTACAACTAGTTATATTATAAAACGTTGCTACACGACATGAACTGGAGGGTAATAACATATAGTACAGACACTTACTAACGTGGAATATACTGAATTATTAAGCTTAAAGGAATTAACAACCTCCTCTTGATGGATCAACAAATCTCTCGTATTCGAGAAGAAACGACCAGTCAGTACTTTCGCGTCTTGAATCATCATTGACAATCATAACTTTGAATCTGTAGATACTTTTTCCAGTCTACCTTAGTTAGGCAAGTTATGCTCTCTTCTCTAGATCTTAACAAAGCATTAAATATTCTTCCATCTAGAAAGAAATGCGGTAAATGTTGTGGCTTACGTTGACGTTGTGGCTCTTTAGATTGGGAAGACAATACAAGGACTACTGCATAAACTGTTGAGAAATAGTAAGAGAAAATTCTGCAGAACATCTGCTAGGCACCTGCAAGGAATTTTTATAGAAACAGGTTCGCAACTATCGGCTTCTTGACAATATGCCGGAAGTTACGCACACGAAACTGTAGGATTAATCAACTTCATCTAGAGCACTGGATGGTTGAGGGATAACAAGTTAGTGTGAAGAGTGACTGAAGTTCACAGGAGACCAACTAAAGGTCTAGACGCATCGCCAGACATCCACTGTATCTAGCCTAACCCACAGCGGTTGCCCTCCGGTAAGCAAAGTTAGAATGTTTATTGCCATGGCTTCACTCATTCTAGGTTTTTTGAAAAATAATAAAAATCTTAAGTTAATCTCGATGTTTCTATTTTAAGTGACTGTCTATTAAAGAGGAAAATAATTCTCATATTGAATACTTAATAAACTGTTTCGAATCTAAGTTCTCCCAATAATCCCAAAGATTTGGAAAGAAGAGAAATGATGACACCGTAATTTCGTCCGTAGCACGAGGAGGCAATGAAAAATCAATGAAAGGTGATCGTAAAATTAGTTTAGTCACCAGTATCTATATAATAAAGTGGCAGTAATCCATATAAACAATAATCGGAGACAACAAAAGGAACAGTAGCAAAACAAGAGAAACAACAAAAACATTTAACATAACATAAAGGTAAAGAAAGGCAATCAAAGGAGAAAAAACAGGAAAACAAAAATTGAAAATCCGTTTTAGCAATAATAGTTAACGAGCACAAAAATGCGAATCTCAATATCAACAAAACAACAAAAACGACAACAACAGAAACAACAACAACAACAACAACAACAGTAAACAATAAAAACAAAACTACCGCAACACGTTCGTTGCAACAAAAGTGAGTCGTCGACTACTACTTACATATTTAGTTGAAAACAGGTGGAAAAACGGTTGCAGCAACGGCAATGGCAACAACAAATACAACAACAACACACACACACACACAAATAGTAAAATTGCCTATTGTTCAATTGCGAGTGGCAGTTAATTGTATCCATGGCAGTTGTCTATTGTATATTGCTGCTGTTGTTGTTGTTGTTTTTGTTGCTATAGTTGTTGTTGTTCTTATTCCTGTTGCCTTATTTTTCCCCCTTTGGTACGAATATGCAATGAAAAATGGAGAATAATAAGATCTATTAGCGATACGCTATGGTGGCAGGCTACCAGCAACAACACCAGCAACAACAACAACAAATTAAATGCACAAAGAACAACAACAAGTTGGGTAGTTGTAATATCGTAATAGCGCAACAGCATGTGCTGAATTCAAATAAGTACCGCAATGTCGATCGGTACAAATGGTAGCGCCAACAGAAACAATCTTTTCTTCCAAGAGACAATATATAGGGTTTTCCAATAAGAGTGATATGATTTCTTTTAAAGAAAAACAACACACTAATTATTAAGGAAATTCAAATGTTTTTTTTATTTAACGTGAAGTGCAATCGATCTGAATATAGCATCATTCAAATGACCTACACGACTTCCTTTGCAGGAACGAGTTCCATGAACCCAATTTTTGAGCATTTTTTTCGAATAAATCAAGTCGTATGTCATGAATAGCATTGAAGCACAATGTCACAATCACAATTGTCAATGTCACAATTTCTTGAAATAATCGAATCTCCAACCTCACTCGCAATAATTCGGTTGTTTCACGTGCTGTGTGACACTTAGCCCAGTCTTGTTGGAACCAGATGTTGTTAAGATCTACTTTTTCCAATTAAGGTCATAAAACGTTGGTTATCATCGATCTACTGTTGGCAGTAACGGTGCTACCAGCTTCGTTTCGAAAGAAATACGTACCGATGATTCCACCAGACCAGGAACCACACCAAACTGTCAATTTAGGTGAATGTAATGGCTGTTCATGAATAATTTGTGGATTTTCTTCGCATCAGCATCGACAGTTTGGTTTATTTACCGTGCCACTCAGTTGATTTTCTTGAAAAAATCGTAATTGTTTCAAAGTTCTTGTTGTTCTTGCGTATATCTGATCATGATGAAATTGTAAACATACTGAATAGAATGAAAAAAAAGACAGATCAAGACATACTAAAAATGGCCAAAACGACGCTTAGAAATTGTGTCATCCCTATTGGAAAACCCTTTACATGCAAATGTATGTAACTGAGTATAGGTAAAGTGTATAAAAGTCTCTACCTATATATTTATATATGTGCGTTGAAATATGTAGCGTTAAGAGATTTTGCGGAGCAGGTTTTGTTTTAAGGACCCTGTAGTAAAAAATGGGTTCATTTCATGATTATACAAAGCAACTGTTTGTGCTGTCGGACCAATCACCGTTAAAAATAACTTGAAGAGGTATTTTTAATTGTCTAATAATTTATTATTCCATATAATATCAATTTGATCATTGAGTGGAGTGGGTTTGAAAAAGTATTTCTGGAAGTTTCTTATGAAGGGCTTCATAGGGATCTCATCTTCTGGTTCCTTGTAAAGTTGCAGGTGAACAGTTAAATATAGTCTCAAAATCCGTTCGAACAAATCTAGAAATTTACAAGAGGCTGAACTCAGAAACCCCAATAGGCATACCCAGCTCTGGCTTTCTTCATATCCATGTTAATGATTTTGATATTCACGATCCGTGATCAATTGAAAATATCAATTTCTACCCACACAAAAATTCATAAGCACTTCGGAAGTCTTAAAATAAAGAGAAGACTCTCTCATTTTTTGTTATGGAAACAACACCATCACATCAAAAATTGGAGAAAGAGTTTGGCTGAGCAACGCTTTAGCGGTTATAAAACACCATACATTTACAGTGTGTCCCAAAAATAATTGAACTTTATATTTAAATCATACAACATACAGCACCATCTATTGAAAATTTGCAACATTAAAAAGATACAATCATCCTCTTTCAAACGCACCTAACTTTATGTAAGTCGGATGACAGATGTAAAAGTGACAGCTATTTCAATAAAACCAAAAGATAATGGTTCCAAAAAAAAAAAAAACGAGCAAATATAAAATTTTGTGTCAAACTTGAAAAAAAATTGAAATTGAAGTTTAAAAAATTAAAAAAAAAAATTGAAAAAAATGAAGCAGCCGTAACCGAGGTACTGAAGAACATTTCTATGAATGACATAAAAAAATCTATGCATGCGCTGGTTGATCGTTCCAAACGTTGTGTTGAGTCAAATGGAACCTATTTTGAATACATAATAACTTTCAAAGATAATATAATGTGTATTTTACTATTTTATATCCAAAAAGTTCGGTTATTTTTGGGACACACCGTGTATATAGTGGAGTTTTACATTTATCAAACATCCATATGTTCTAAGCCTTTTGAAACTTGAATCTTAACCGATAAGTGTTGCTTTATGTAGCAATTGAGAGGCCTTTGGACGGCCTCTGACCGTCTCTGAATTCAGACTCCCGGGAGTATTATTACGTGCAATCTTATGCATGGAAGCTAGTGAACACCATCCTAACTATGGGAGCGATGTCATAACTTTCATGTAAGCTTTTGAGTGTCTTACATACACTAATTTCTACACCGATACCCAAGATGAAATGAAGAGAAATGGTCTAGTTTCTATATCCTGCTTTGCCAGTATATTCTCCATAAGAATCCCCACGAGGTGACCGAAAATCTAATTATTTTACATACAGCACCACCTACAACAACCACTGGACAGGACGGTTTAGCCACAGGCATTAAACGCCATCCACCGAGAGTTCGTCAGCACTTTCCTAAACTCTCTTCCAGTAAATGGAGTTCGATGAGGCAAATCACCACCGTACGCACGACCCTAACTACCTCTCTACATGTTCCCTATACCTACACCTCTAACCTCCTGTTCTTCTAGTCCTGGCCCATCGAGACAGTTCGTTTCCTGGACCTACCATTAGATGACCTCGATGACTTAGACTGATCTTGTCTCCTTCTAAGCAGGGCTAGCAAGTTGCTACAAGAACAACAAGATATATGTACATATATATGGTATAATATTATATATGGAGTTTTGTAACCGACGAAGCGATTTTCGGCCGAGCTCCTTCTCCAATTTGTGGTTTTTCGTCTTGTTGTTTTTCCAACAAATGGAGCCTCGGAACGGCTGATGGCTTTTTTATGAGGAGCCTTTATTTCATGTCAGAAATACACTCTGAGGGGTCGACATACCCTGACGAGGGGAGACCGCAATTAAAAAATTTAATTTCATTTTTTATTTAAATTAATTTTCTATAACTTTTGGAGGTTGGTCGTACCAGCATTTGAACCCGGGTCTTCCGAATGGCAGTACGTAATGCTAGCCAATCGGCTACCGCGGTCGATACAACAACAAGATATACCTGAAAAATTTGCTCTCGACTAAACAGCTTCTAAAATTCAGCTTTGCCTGTGAGGCCAACTGCAAGTGGCTCGTTGAAATCACTTGCCAGGTGAATAGATAAAACTGCCCTTTGATTTGTAGAGTACTGTACTTCTGTTATTGTCCAACATTAAGTACCGTTGATATCGGTTCGTTTGGAAGAATTCACTTTGCATACCTTACGTAGGCTGCTATACATTTCTGGCCTAATAATGAAAATACGAATATTTATCAACGAAAATGGTTTTTTTTTTGGATTTGGCTCGTCTTGGAAGACCCACACGGTCGATTGCTGTTTTGTTTCCGGCTCATACGCATAGATCCATGATTCGTCACCTGTGACGATCTTATAAACGTCTTTTGAAGCACCGCGATCGTATTTTTTCAGCATTTCTTTACACCAATCCACACGAGCCTTTTTTTGAGCGATTGTCAAATTGTGCGGGATCCAACGAGAACAAACCTTTTTGACGGCCAGGTGTTCATGCAATATCGAATGTATGCTGGTGGGAGAAATGCATACGCATGCCTCTATCTGAAGGTATGTTACATGACGGTCTTGCATTATCAGTTCACGTACGGCATCGATGTTTTCTGGCACAACGGCTGTTTTTGGACGACCTTCCCGGAATTCGTCTTTGAGCGAGCGTCGGCCACGATTGACCGAGATGAATTTTTTAATTCCCTGTAAATAAAAGAATTCACGATTAAATGACAAAACGTTCTGAGTGATGTTGTGCTAAAAAATGTCAAACTTTCCAATGGAAATGTCAGATTTCACCTGGCAACAGTAAGTGTTGCCTAGGCCAGACCTATATATAGCAGCCTACGTATTCGTTAGGAAGGGCAACCATTTGCGAGGGTGTCGGCTTAATAAGAGCTGTATCACAACATCCAACAGATCAGACTTTTATATGTAGCAACCAAATTAGCTAAACTAAACGCTTATGCAACTGCACAACGAACCGCTGACTCATATTTTCACAACTACTCGGTATCCCTACTGGGTTCACATGCAACATCTGCACGATTGTGGGAACGGTGGTCGCTCTTCGCCAGAATCATGCTCATATTGTGGCGCTTTCTTGTACCTCTGTTGTTCAGCACTTGTTGACTATTTGTTACCTACTTGTGGCGGATTCCTTTCTGCTACTTTATTGGTCAGCAACTGGAATTGGTCGATTTTTTTTTGCCGTTTTTATTTTTCTTTTTGCACAAAAGCTCCTGTTGACGTTCGCATTGTGTTTGTTAATAAAATTATTATTGTTTGTAGCGCTTTATTGTGCCAATAGTCCATTAGTTTATTGTGTTTATTGCTACAAAACCAAAAATAGTCATTGGATATTCTGAGAGGTTGTTTTTGAGATATACCAGGTGTTAACTCAATTTGTAGGCCATTTGGGCTAAGTCTCTTTGGGATTGTAATTTTTTTTTTTTTTCAATTAATTCATTTCGAACTTGTGAAAGAAGGTACACTACTATCCACAATAAAATATGCACACGATGCTATCACTCTAATGATTTTTACCGCATCTATAGGGACGAAGAAGAGGAAGTGTTTATTGTGTTTATTGCTACAAAACCAAAAATAGTCATTGGATATTATGAGAGGTTGTTTTTGAGGTATTTCAGGTGTTAACTCAATTTGTAGGCCATTTGGGCTAAGTCTCTTTGGGATTGCAATTTTTTTTTTAATTAATTAATTCATTTCGAACTTGTGAAAGAAGGTACACTTCTATTCACAATAAAATATGCACACGATGCTATCACTCTAATGATTTTTGCCGCATCTATAGGGACGAAGAAGAAGAGTTCGTCTGCGCGACACAAGTTCCTCGGAAAACACTTCTTTGAGAAGATAAAGACAGCGCAGCCTAAGTGCACTTTATACTTGACTCATATAAATTAATTTCATATATCAATCTCTTACAACTTAATCCAAAGTTTCTAAAAACCGAAGTCTCAAAATTTGCTCTAATTATAAATACAACAATAAAATTAAAACAAAAAACCTTCAATTTTACTTTTGCGCGCATGCGCAGCTTAGCCATTACTAATGCGACTTGTTATTATTATGAGGCGTTTCTCCAAATGACTGGTTTCCTTCTTAATTCCTCAACAGTCTTTGCAGCGAAGTATACAAAAAAAAAGATCATATGTTCATCAATACACTCAGACAGGGAGATTAAGCTGACCCGCCTTCAACTGACCTCAACGGCGACGGCACACCCAGCTGTCAACTTTTTTATTCGATGCAAAATGATTTTTTTTATTTTTGGTAACCAATTTACACTCGAGAGCAGGTATGATATGTTAGTTGTGTACACCAAATGAGGTTTTTTGGTTAAAAGTACACACGTACATAAAGGGTGTTTTTTCCCAGACGAGTTGTTTGTTTTTTCGGAGCTGATCTTTTTGACAGCTGTACCTGATTTATGTTGAATTTAGTTAGACATTTCATAATGAACAGACTTATTCCGGAACAACGTTTGCTCCGGTTTCCGCGACCTATCACAAGAAAGTTTTGTTAAATATAGATTAATATATATATATTTATTTGTATGAAAAATAATTATGAATATTTACATTACATGACAGACAACTATCAGCTGGGGCTATCGGCCTTATAATAGGTTAATAAACAAAATTGTCGCTTTTCTATAGCCACGACAAATTATTGGCACATATTTCTTCAAAAATTAAGTTATGGCATACAGTCAATAGGGAACGCTATGGGGTCATGATAACTTTTTCGTACCAGAATTGGAGGACGAAGATGTGGACGACTTTTGGTTCTAATAAGACGGCGCTCTACATGCCACCGAAGGAAACTTTTGTTGTGCGCTAAGTTCGCGTCGTGAGCCTGTGAAGATTTAACACCGCTGGACTGTATTTTCTGAGGTTATGTGAAGTTGCTTGCTACGTAGAATAGCCCGAGTCGATTGACGCCTTGGCAGAGCATATTCGGTGCATTCTTGCTAACAAAGGTGGTCGAAAATTGAGTCTTTCGGTTGGAATTTATTACAGACAGCCGCGACTGTTACAAACCCGAATTATTTTTAAAAGATAATAGTATACCCTTAGCTTTATAATAAAGCTAAAGTCTTAAGCATAACATTAAATTATATGCGTTTTATTGCTTCTGGAAAACCACACATCTAAAAACCACCCTTTACTTACTCAATACAGTGCTAATCTACAAAAAACATTTGACTTGTTGACAGTGCGAAAATTTTATAAACATAATTCGGCGAGTAAATTACACAAAGAACTAATGAAAGCTTTAAGAAGCTTATTTAAATAAACAAAAATGCCGAAAATTAAATAGTTAGTGAAAATAAAATTATTAATTATTTATTTATTTGTTTCTATGAAAAGTAATTATGAAAAATAACATTACATTAAAGGCGACTAACAGCTCTACAGGCTATCGGCTTCTTTTATTAATTAATTAATTAACTTGTACTTTTTGTTAGTAAACTTAAATATATCTTTGGCAATAATTTTATTTACTTTTATTTCTTTTTCAATATTCTAAAAAAAATAAATTTTTGATTAATTTATTTATGTTATATTTTTATTGAAAATTAATCAAATTACATATACACATATATGTATATTATATATTTAAAGAAACATGCATTTATCTATGTACACATATTTACTTACGAGGGAATTAAAAAAAGTTTCAATTTGTTTTTGTTAAATCTAAAATCACCAAATTCTCTAATTACTTTGTTAGTCTTGAGACGAGAAAATGCAAGATAGCTCAGGATAAGTCAGATGAAATTCCACCACCAACACAAACAGAAATTCGCTGTGTGATTCTCTTCGGGTTTTAGCTTAATTTACAGCCAATAAAAATATTCAGTAAATGCCAAATTGCATATGGAACCGTCTTTCAAGACTATTTCCAAGTGCTTCCGAAGATTCCAAACCGCACATGGTTCCGTAGGACGGACCCCGAGAAGGTCGACCAAAATCTACTCTTGATGACGTCACTATAGCTCTAGTGAAGTCCAAAATAGACGAAGACTCACGATTGACACAAGCAATGATTGCCAATGAAATCTGCTCAATGGGTACCACGAATTTTAAATGAGGCATTTTGCTCAATTTTTCCTAAACAAATTCGAAAATGGTCAGTCTAGCAATGTTAGTAGAGTCGTTACTGGTGGCAAATCTTGGCTCTATAAGTGCGATTCAAAAACCAAACAGCAGTCCATGGTATGGAGCCCAGCAGGAGCAAACCCAATCGCAAAATCTAAGCAACAAAAATCAGCAGCAAAAGTAATGATGTCAGTATACTTCACCCGATCTGAAATCATAGCTCCTATTCCACTGGAAAAGGGTCAGGATGTAACCGCTGAATGGTACACCGAAGAGTGCTTACCAAAAGTTTTCAAAATTTTGTTGGAAAATAGGAAGAAAGACGATTTGCGGCCCTACTCTTTATACCAAGACAACACGCTATCCCACACTGCTGAAATAACGAGTCAATTTATTGCGATCTCTGGGATCGAAAAAATACGTCCAGCATCATATTCCCCGGATATAGCACCTTGTGATTTCTGGTTATTTAAAACGAAAGGTCTTTCATAGCAACGAGGAGATAATTATTGAGGTAAACGCTGAACTTGATAAGCTTAAAAAGCAAGTTTTTGAAGATTGTTTTCAGAAGTGGATCTATAGGCTTAAGAAATTCATTGAAATCACTGGCGATTGTGTAGAGTAGTTAAAAAAAGGACAAAATTACGAATAAATACAAAAAGGCTTTTTTTTCCTTTTTTTCTGGTTAACTGGGTGGACCTATTCGCAAAACTTGTTTCCAGTTTCAATATGAAAGCCAACCCGCTTTTATATTACTATTCGAAAATATCTTATTGTTTTTTTTAAATATGATCCATTGAGATCTATACAACTTTACTTGCATTTTAAATGCATCAACAACATCAGGTGATGAAAACTGTTGACTTCTCGGTTTATTTTCCACATACGGGAATAAGAAGAAGTTAGTCAGTGCCAGGTTAAGACTATATGTACGGTGAATGACCCATCATTCAGACGATAGGTGAGAGCTCGCATTAGCGCGGTGAAGAGTGAGCGTTCCTGATATCTTATTGATAAACAAATGATTGTGTGTCATTCTAAATTTACTGTACTGAGTTGTTCTAGTTTTCCTGTTGGGACGTGCCCAGTGTTTCCTAAGAAGCAAGCAATCATTTGCTTGGAACTCCTTCGTGCGCGAACAACTTTTATTGCATTCAGCTCAACTTTAAACACCCTTACAGGCGGCTCATACGCATATTCATCACTTGTCACAATGTCATAGACGTGTTTTTCGAAACACCACTATAGTATTTTTTTAACATTTCCCTCGACCAATCGACATGTATCTTTTTTTCGAGCGATTGGCAAATTGTGTGGGATCCAACGTGCTTCAATAGTTTCGTCATCGATGCATTGTCACTGGGTTAATTCGTGTCGAAAGTTCAAGCAAATGGTCTTCAGATGGTATAATTTCCGGCCACCATATAGCCATAAAGCCTGTTCATCAAAAAATCCTAACCGAGTTACTTAAGTCAATTTTTGTCTGGTCATCAAAGATGTATGTATGTGGCTTGTCTATAATGAAATACAACACTTATTCTTTTTGAATTCTGTAGAGTATTTAGAGCTTGCTACGTAGGCTGCTATGTATATTTCTGGCCTAATAATGAAAATACGAATATTTATCAACGAAAATGTTTTTTTTTTTTTTTTTTTTGGATTTGGCTCGTTTTGGAAGAGCCACACCGTCGATTGCTATTTTGTTTCGGGCTCATACGCATAGATCCATGATTCGTCACCTGTGACGATCTTAAAACCGTCTTTTGAAGCACCGCATTTCTTCACACCAACCAACACGAGCCTTTTTTTGAGCGATTGTCAAATTGTGCGAGATCCAACGAGAACAAACCTTTTTTACGGCCAGGTGTTCATGCAATATCGAATGTATGCTAGTCGGAGAAATGCATAGGCATGCCTCTATCTGACGGTATGTTACATGACGGTCTTGGATTATCAGTTCAGGTACGGCATCGATGTTTTCTGGCGCAACGGCTGTTTTTGGACGATCTTCCCGGAATTCGTCTTTGAGTGAGCGTCGGCCACGATTGACCGAGATGAATTTTTTAAATCCCTGTAAATAAAACAATTCACGATTAAATGACAAAACGTTCTGAGTGATGTTATGCTAAAAAATGTCAAACTTTCCAATGGAGATGTCAGATTGCACCTGGCAACACTTAGTGTTGCCTAGGCCAGACCTATATATAGCAGCCTACGTATTGATATCGTATTGAAAAATTTACCCTTAAACGACGTTCAGGACATTTATTTACATTTTGTATTAAAGTGATGATCATCTGATGAACGTCTGATTTATTTTTTATACGCGCAAAACACTACTCATGTATGCACATACATACATATGTATATATGTATATGTAGATATATGAGCATCGTTACTTTGGTTATATGGTATGTATTTCTACAGTAATTTGGCAACGAAATTTCATACTCTTGTCAACAAGAGAATAAAATATGCATAACACCGGCGCAACTATGCGGATACCCCTAAATATATGCATATGTATATAGTTCTATCCATATGTGGGTGTATGTTTGTATGTATGTATAACGAGTTGCATAGCAAAAGTTTTGCGACAAATCAACATTGCAGTAGTTGCAACAATGCGTTGCATTCAACAAAATTTGCAATTTCTATGCGAGCCATCATAACAAATTGTTGTAAAAAATGCAAAATCTAATTTTCCAACTGATATATGCATATACTCGTACATAGCAACCATGTACATTCATCATATATATTTTTGCTACAAATATGCATTACGATGTATGTATGTGTATGAATAAAATCAAAAAGTAGCAATGAATTTGTTAAGGAAAAACAATTTTCATATTTCAGTGGCGCTAAATAACAACTATCCGTTATTGAGATTTTTGGAAGAAAATATTTTAAATTTTTTTTCTTATTATTATTATTTATTATGCTATTATATAAATTTCTCTTATATGCATATATATGTAAATACGAATATATGCGAACAAAAAAAATGTTGGTACAGGATATGTTATGATCTAATGACTTACTTGTATGTGTGGACCACTTTTTCGCTGCTCAAAGTCTTTCAAATGTAAAAGTCCATATGAAAACCTCGAATTAAGCCAAACGCACCATTCGGATCTAGCTGAACGTATAAGAAGAGCTTATAATCCACAGTCGCATAATAATAATAAAGTCGAGCCAACATAACTACATACGAACTCCGCTTTTATCCAAATACTATTAATTTTTGTCAATCGGTCGGTGATCGCTTTTCCGTAGTTATAGTATTATTTATATTTTGAAGAAGTCGAACTTGGTCAATCCACTTTCTGGAAAAAAAAGAATTTCAATTAAAAAAAAAAACTATAAATACGATTTTTTTCCCAACCAAGTTCTCGGAACTTCTGGCGAGTCACTATTGATTTGTGTAGTCTGACCTTGTCCTCATGATATACAAACTTCCTCTGGGCGTGTCTAGATGATTGCTTACAGTTCCGAATTAACAGTTTGGTCGTAGAGGAACAACTCATGGTGGATGATTATGTGGCAATCCCACAAAACACCCAATAAAACCGTCAATCCTGGCTTGGAGATTGTTTGTACCGGCTCACTATCCTTCGACCAAAATTGTTTTCATTTGACGTGGTTCATTTACAGCCACTTTTAATCACCTTCTTTCCCCTCAGAAATGGTTCGATTAGGAGGGTTTCGCAGATGGAAATTTATGTCCATGAAACTTGTTCTTGTTAACTCGGGTGCCACATCAAGATTTTTGGTGTATCTAGCCTTTTTCAAGGGGTTACAAACTATTTTTGTGCAATATTTAGTACCTGGGCAATTGAGACAGTGCACGCAAGGCGGTCAGCCAGCTCTTCCAAAAATAATGGGTTACCTTTTACTAGACCGTATCAACAATAGCACGTCATTCGTTCTTTCTATTTGCTGTTTGAAATCAGGTTGCTCTTCCAACGAAGTGAAGGTCTTCATCTTCCTCTCCTTCCACCAACGGGTATCGCATCGAATGTTTTCAAAGCTGGTGTACTTTCACCCATTTGGACGATATGATCTAGCCATGATCTATAAAAATAATTATTTTAACTTAAAAATTGTATTTTTAAATTTATTCTGGCTTGCAAGTGATGAATAAAAATCAAGTTGAAAAGGATGTATCAATATGTGTCAGCCTTTGGCTTGCATTTGTTCTAAGTGTGCTACTCTTTCCACATCGGCTGACACTCCTATCTAACTATCTAGGTCTAAGTAAAAGGTAAATACACCGAAATTACTTAAATTTCAATATTTTATTATCTCTAAAATTATTCACATGTCGACGTTCAAGCATCTCAGTGCGCCCCTCGATGTTACGCTTCATTTGCGTGAGCCGCTAAACGCTTTCAGCAAAAGCGGTAAAAGCTTAAAGTGCAGCAAAAGCAGTACAAGACTTTGGAGCAACGGTAAACAAAACAAAACAAACAAACAAAACTGCACCACGAAAAAGAAAGGTTAAACACAACCAGTAGTTGAATTAATACCAATAAATACGCAGGCCATAAGACAAGACGCGAACACACAAATGGACACCAACGGAGGCAAACCGTTCCCAACCGACCGACCAGCCGATCAACCAGCCAACCTCCCATCTGACCAACGCTCGTCAGGCGCCCGCACAGTCGAGTCTCGGTTGGCGTGCACACCGTCACTGCATTAATAATAATAATTTTTGGGTAAATTAAATTAGCATTAAGAGTTGCACGGAAAATCACAACAACAACAACAACAACAGCAAAGGCCAGCGCATAACTGCAGTAGCAGCAACAACATAATGTACAGAGGACGTATATACAATAAAGCGCACGCGCAACAAGCTCTGTAACTATCTTGGGGCGGAAAAACGATTATGCGCCACCGCCAAGCCAACAAAGATAACCGAAAAAAAAAAAATCCCGAAACACAGCAACGAAACGCGATGCATCAGTGGCCTGAGAAGCACCCAACGATGGGATGTTTTGTGGCAGGTTATGTTTAGTGACGGCACAGCGATGCCTTAATGTTTGTTTGTGTAAACGATTTGGAGTGCCTGCAAAGGTAACAATAAGCCGTATTTGGCTATTTCCATCCTATGCTGTGTGGTGTCCACTTCGTGTTTGGCGTGGCACATTGAACTAGAGAGACCTCTACATGAAAGGGGTGGCGGCGTGAAAGGGTCACATTTTTTAACCGTTTTCTTTTTCGTCTTTATTTTCTTTTTTTTTTGTTTTTTGTTTTTAATTTTTGTTGGTTATGTAAATTGAATTGAGTCTTGGGCGAAACAATGGCCACTTCTAGTGTAGTGGTTAAGTAATTGTTGTTGGCAAATACAGTTAGTGCAATTTTTACTTCTTTATTTTGCACTCTTTTAACTTGTTTGCCTGACTACTAACTGTGAAATAAATAATAGATTTTAATGTTGGTAGGAAATGAAAAAAAGGACATGGAAAAGTTGACGTCAAATGGATAAAATTAAAAAAAATTAAAATTAAACTGTGAGCTCTATACTCAGCTCCTTGGGGTTCTCTCACCTTCATATTAAACCGAGCTACCAGTTCAACTCTACTCTCTTTGAAGTACAGTGTTTTGCAATAAAAGGTGTTATTTTGATATTCGAAGAAACTCATCTTTTAAAAGATCAATGGTTCCTGTGCTTGTGTGGCACGTAGCGCCGTCTTGTTGTCCAGTTCAGTACCATTCAATTCCGGCCATAAAAGAGATCATTAAGCATCTCTCAATAGCAATCCATTCATTTTCAAAAAGGTAAGGACAAAACAGACCGCCAAACAGTTATACGCTGAACATGAAGAGATATTTAAACTCTGCACCTACCTCATGGATAGACAAATAGATGGGAGAAGATGTACATCGCTTTCAATTGGTATATTGTGCATAACCTCGTACTTCATACCTTAGGACCGATGACCTCACCGATAAGAACCGTTGTCGCTTAAGCAGTTCGTATTATTCGTACTAAGGAATTTACATTGGGTTACGAATAAGAATCACCATCCGTATGAAAGTCGATAATTTATTATATATTTGGCGCTTTCTAACCGCTAAAGAGAGTTTTGGCTTAGCTCCTCCTCCAATTCGTTGTGTGTTTATTAAGGTTTTTTTCAACAAACAAATGGAAAGGGGTCCACATCGAACAGCAGATGGATTTTTATGCGGAGCATTTTTTATTTTATATCAGAAACACACTTAGGTTAGATTAGAGTTGACATTCCCTGCCGAGGTGCGAACGCAATTAGAAAAAAATTTTTGAATTAAAGATCTACAATTTTGGTATGTTTAACGGGCCAGAGCTCAAACTCAATACCTTCCAGCTTGAGAAAATAAACAAAACTCAGTTAATAAGAGACATTATAAACAGTCCATTCCTACATAGCGAGCTTGACTTGGACATTCCTTTAAGCTCATCTAGACACTTTAGGGTTCTTTCATTGTGTTCATGTAACACAACAATCTTTGAAACACTCTAACCTTTTAAAGGTTGGTTTAACGATTTTAATATTTATTCCGTCTCGTATTTCTATTTTAAAAATATTTACTGAGAGTTAGTAAATAATCTCTTTCCTTATTGTTACTTATACGTAATATCAATTTATATTATAGCAGTTGAGGAGCAAATCTGTAGCTGTTCAGTGTAAGAGGCAAGTGTAATCGCGACCTTCCTCGATCGGTCTCGTGTTCAAAGCATTCCGGACTGCCACTGGCTTTCGGTACCGCTCTGTGAGATATTACGTCTATCTTAGAGCCCTCGGTTGATTGGGCGGTACCCACCTACCACTGGGTTCGACGTCAAAAAAACGGACAGAGTTGCGCATCTGAACTGTAAAATTCACAGAAACTTACTTACTGGAAGAAATAGGAAGATCTAATCGTTTCAACCTCAATCAAGTATAGACCTTAATAAAATTACTACTGCATAAGTCCTTATATGAAATCAACGCACGCCGGCTTTACGTTCAAGAATAGACAAGAGATGGCCGAAAAATTTCATATGAACTCTCTGTCAATCGATCCTTTGCAAAATATGGTCGGATGAAAGCGTGCCCGACAATTCTAACCTAAGTCGGCTCTGCATCTACAGAAGGACTGATCCCACAGTCTGCATCAATTACCTTCTGAATATAAAATAAAGGTTTTATAAAATATAAGATTCTATCGAGCATATTATTCGAAAGACTAAAGCCCACCATCAACAAACTGATTGGACCTTATCAATGTGGCTTTAGACCTGGTAAACCAGATATTTACCATTCTCCAAATTTTTAAAAATACCCGTGAAAAGAGAATCAACACATACCACCTCTTCGTCGATTTTAAGGTAACCTTCGACAGCAGGGAAAGGAGTTGCCTCTGCGCAGCTATTCTTAATTCGATATCCCCGAAAAACTTATACGGCTGTCTAACCTGACCTGAAGCAACACCAAGAGCTCCGTCAGGAACGGCGTACGCGATGTTAATGACATTATTGGCCTGAGCAACCGTAAACCGTAAATTCTCTTTCCTCCAGAGAGGATAGGTAGAGAAGGACCTGGCTGTACACGGTATTTCAAGTTGTCGCGCAAAACAGTGAAGTGAACGACATTGGTTTTAACTAAGAAATATGACAAATATTTCTGTGGAGAAGATGAAACTTAATCAACTTTAGGATATTTGTGTCCTTACTAAAAAAATCTTATTGAATCAAACCTCTCACAAAGATAGAATAAACTGAAAACAACTTGTCCTTAAGGCTATAATAAAAAACCCTCTCTAAGCAAGTAAAATTCTAATTTAAAAATAAAAACGCATTTTATTCTACCAGCTTCCCAATCAGTCGGGGCATTTAACCACAAAACGCATTCGCTTAGGCAATTATCATTTACGACGTAGACCAACTTAAATCAAGATTTCTCTCATCAATCCCGTCACATGGGCAAATAAACATGGAAATGCACTTTCGGAATGAGTTTTCATAAACCATAACGGCACGCACAATACATACAAATGGCAAAAGTAGCAACAACAACCACTCCGACGTATTATTGCGGTTAATCTTTCACTTTGGTGGATGTCAAAAAAAAAATGCGAAAAAAAAAATTGGAAAAAGAGTAAAAAATGCAAAAAAAATTGAGAAATATGCCAACTCATTCAGCCTCATCACAACAGGTCATATTGGCAGTTAAACGGTTATGATTTTGTTGTTATTGTAGTGAGCTTAAACTCTAAATGAAAGAGTGCGCTGCTCGGACATTCATCCATACATAAATTGCAAAGGCCAATACCATTGTATGCAGCTCTATGGCAGCGTACGAGAGTGCGTGTATGTGTGTGTATGTGTCTGTGATGATATTTGCTCTATCGGCTTATAGACTTACCATAGAATCTTCGTAAATTGCTTTACGCTTGAAGATGCGCATGCGTCGAGTTCGAACTGCAACAAGCGCATGCGCAGAGACTCGACACCGTCGCCATATTTGGGCTGGTAAGAGGCAATTATTTGAGAGAATCAGCAGGAGAAACACCAAGCAATCTAACAACTGACAAATTGCAGTCAGCTGCGACGAGTACATACGCACTTACGTGTACACATAAATAACGTATGTACGAGTATGTGCGTGTATATGTATGAGCTCACCATTACTACCACTAATACTTTTCTTTTATTACGTTAATTGCTGGAGTTGCTTTATTTCGGCGGTCGATGTTTCATCATTTCTACTTATAAAAGTTAAATGGCTTAAGTACAACAATAACAATGACATTTTACATATGAATGTATGTAGTAAATTACCGTAAAAAAGAAAAAAAAATTCAACGATTCATTGCTGTCACATTGTCACTAGTCAGTAGTCACTAAAATCGATTGCAATGACTGGCGTATTTATGCATAAATTGCATTCGTGTGCCCAGAGCCGCTAAAAAGGTTTGATAAATTGATATTTTATTGCCATTAATGGTAAATGAAGCTAATTTGTAGTTTGGCGCTCGTTTCTTTTCTTATTGACGAATATTTCTTAAAGCTGGTTCATATGATTTTCTAATGAGATTCAATTGGAAAATATTGACATTTCAACAGGTATTCAACTAATGCACTCATCTTTTATTGATCCAATTGTTTCTTTACTCTTCTTTGATTTTTTATCATACTGAAGGCAATATTAAATATTAATATCATTAGTTTACCTACCATCAGAATTTTGAAAAATATTACTATTGATAGTTATTTATTTGATTGACATTAATTCAGTTTTAAATATGTGGGAAGTTTTTAAATTTTAGACCGAAAATTTTGTTTCCAAAAAGAAATTTTTCAAAGCCCTGAATGTGCTCATTTCAGTATACTATAATATTATACAATAGTACATTTCTGCAACAAAAATAATTTTCTTTTTCATTAAAAAATAAGATAGTCGATTTTGCATACAAGTATTCACATATCAGCGAAAATTTCTGTAAGACCTTACACTACTTGACTCAAAACTAATAACATAAATCTACATTACAATACATCACTTTATAAAACATCACATGACATGACGTATGATCATCATCACGTTAGACACATTATTTTTCAGGACTTTACTTTACGTTGCAACATATTACTTCTTTCTCACATCAGATTGTAGCATATGATAACATATCATTCCGATTCTTCACAAAATATCTACGTCATGTTATATTGTACTTTTGTATAAAATTCTTAAATATAACCATAACAGATTAGTGTTTCAATTCAGTTTCACAATTAACCAAATGATTCTATATGATCTCATCATATCACATAACATCATACACCTCTAAGTATCATGTGTTATCTATTATTAATATTAACGAAATTTAAAATATCTCATCACATCATATCAAATGACATCACATCAACACATCTTATCATATGCATTCATATCACATCATCAATATATCACATTACAAATTAAATATTAATGAACTTTCGAAATGATATTTTTCATTTCGCTTTAAAATTCATCTCATCTTATCTAACTATATCACATCACAGTCTGTCATTTTGAAGAGCCAATTTACCATTCTTATTATCTGACATAAAAAATGCGTTCTTACCTAATATACCAGATGACATTATTACACATCACCTCAAAATATCAGGTGGGATTAAATAAGATCACATCATATTAATACATCTCATATCAGCAATTGCATGCATCACCATATGATCAATCAACTCTAAATATTGCACCTCACCACATCACATGACTTTATTTAAACTATTTTATATACACCTTAAATCTGTGAGAATTACAAATTTCACCATTACAATGTACATCATATCGCGTATATTAAAGGAAAGTTACCATATCAGATAATGGCAAATAGCACATGATGCCAAAGTAATATTTAATATTAGATTGTTCTCCAAGAAAAATTGCTTCACGGCATCTCATTTTGCTTACTTAAAATAAATGGCTGTAAGTTTCTAAGAAGGACTCTGAAAGGGTTAGCTGGATGTATTAATTATTCCTGTTTTATTAAGTAACCATCTTGTCTTCTACATGTATAATAGGTGTAATAGCACATTCGCATTTTTCAATATGTCATTTGGAGTCTCATATTTATTTTCTTTCACCACTCGCTTCAACAAGGAATCGTTTCTCTTCGTCGTCTCATCTACATTCTTCCAGTTCAAATAACTCAATGAACGATTTCAGTTGACATTCATTGTAAGAATTTGACACTCTTTCCACTAACTATCGTATTTATGCAACATTTATAGTCGCCTTTGTCGCTTGTGTGGCGCGCTATACATCGAGCCTACGACTTTTTGCTTAATAATGGATAATCATTAAACATTGTAAAATAAAAATTTACCGGTGTTACGCGACATCGCAGCACAGAAGACATAGATAGAGAGCCGCTGGAGAGATGACGAAAAAAAAACAGTAAAGTATGTACGCTAAGCGAATAGCCAGCTAAAGAGACCCACAAGCCACTCAACCAAACACTCACCCATTCAGTTAATTAACAGTCCACCTGAGGCCGCTTTGTGCCACTTTAGTAGGCAATAAATTGATTTATTTTTACAACCGTATAGTTTGTTCTTTGTCATACACTCATAAACACACACACACAACGACTCGTAACTTTTGGGCGGACAGAGAGTGAGATAAAAAGTCGTAGTGTGACCAACGGATAAGTTGCAACCTCAGCAGTATTGTAGTAGTGGTCTCTTCAATCAACATCAATTGTTTGTAAAATAGTCTCTATGTTGTTATTGGTGGCAAGAAAAAAAGAATTGGAGATAAGTAAAAGTATGGTAAAACTAAGAAACTGTTTGGTGGCTTATGCCAACTCTTTGTTGTTTCTTCAACTACTTTTTATGCGCGAACGGAGCTCAAGTGCATGAGGTATGCTAATTTTGTGCGCTCTACAACGTAATGGTAACAGAGTGGGATACTCGAGAGAGGGAGAGGGGTATATTTCGATATACAGATATATGCTCTCCGTGACACGCTTAAGTCCTACTGTCCCATCGGCATTGGCATGGCCGATTGCATAAGTAAACGCCGAGATATCTTAATAAAGCTTGGTACAGAAGATTAAGGGAATATTTCTTCTTGTAATTTCATTAATAGCGGTCTGGTAGTTTTTTTTTTCTCTCCGCAAACTGGCACCACTAAAGAAGCAAGAAAATCTCCGTCTGATTTATCCAACGGAGTGCAGGTTTTCCATCTTCCTCTGCTTTTACCAGCGTCGAATACTTTTAGCTTAGGAGTATTTTCGTCCATCTGAACGATATGATCTAATCAGAGTTGCTAAGATATGAAGCCGATGTTGTCATCGTCCACGTTTCTTCAAGGTATATCGGAAAAGTTTGCCTTTGTTTGTCGAAAGAGGACTAAGTTGTTGAGTTCGATTGTCCCAAGCTTCTGACGAAGAGTAAGTCATGGGTAACGCTATTTGAACTCTTGCTCACAATTGTTGGCTACGAAATCTCACAGTAAATTTTGTCTGAGTTCAACAGGCGAAATTCCACGGAAAGAGGGGTAATAATCTGAGCCTTAAGGGACAATATACGATGAGAATGCTTTAAAAGCTTTCGAGAAAAAAGATATGTTTGTATGAAATAATTATGTTCTCTTGCTATAATGGTAATTCAGGGGATGGAACGACGGGTTGTATGATGTTTACAACTTTAGAAAGTTAGTTTTCGGCAATTTGGAATCCAAAAGTTGCCCTGATTAATACGAATCTTTCCAACACTAACACACGTTGTTTTCAATATAGCAACTGCTGCGTACTGCCATTCTGTAGACCGGGGTTTGATTCCTGGTTCGACCAAAATCCAAAATTATACCAAATGAATTTTTCTAATTGCGGTCGCCTCTCGGCAGGGAATGTCAAGCTCTCCGAGTGTATTATTAACTCGAAATAACAGCTCCTCATAAAAATCCATCAGCCGTTCGGAGGTGGGAGGTAGGTCCCTTCATTTATTGGAAAAATATCCAGATGCACTACACAAATTGGAGAAGGAACTCAGCCGAAAATCGCTTCAGTGTTCTACAACTAAATTATTATTATACATGTATCGCTAGTAAGAAGGGTGTTTTCTTTCACATCTTTAAGGGGTAAAGTCACTTTAGGATTTTTGAAAACTCAATTTTTTTTGCTCAAGGGAAAGATTTGGGTCCTAGAAATGATATGCAATTGATTTTAAAGTAAAATAAGTATTTCAAATAGCTGAATTTTTTATTTTGCTGCAGCCACTCAGAGCGTGCGCTGAGTACAATGAAAACTTTAAACGCGTTTTTCTCAAAATCACATTTTTCAAGTTGGGAGGACAGATTATTCGGATCCTATTGCATCGTTTTATCTGAAATTTTGATGGCAGCTTGGCATATACATTTTTTTTTTTTTTTTTTTTTTGAAGAACGGAACCGATTTTCGAATGCAAACTTTTTTTAAAATAATTTAGAGTGTATTTTTTAGTCAAAAATCAATCTTTCTGTGAAAAAAGTGTGCCGCTTTAACAAAAACTTAGTTCAAAAATAAATCCGTTCGTACTTCCAAAGACCATAGTTTGTAGATCATAAAACTTTTTGCTTTTCTGCTCTATGTCTCATCCTTTAGAAGAAATAGGCCCTCCCGTGGACGCCTCTCAAAAAAACATGAATTAAATAATGGACTTTATCACCGTCATTTTGTAACAAAATATTAATTAAAGAATATGTTTTTTATACTTCAATATATGTTCAATCGAATGGTTAAATAGAAATTCTATTCTTTTTCCCATATTCGTACAATAAATTTAAAAAAATTAATCTAGTTTTTAACCTCTGGTGTGGCTTTACCCCTTAGAGAGAATAAGCGGAGGAGACTTTTCTCGGTTTAGGACTTTATCTTCTTTAATTAATTGAGAAGCAAAAAAAGGTGTAGATTTTGTGGTAGGCTCCGCCCAAGTTTAGCGCTTTCTTACTACTTTCTTACTGCTGCCGCTGCTCTTACTGCGCCTCGTTGGCGCTGTTAATGATGAAAAGGTGAAGAGTTGGCTATGGACATTGTTCGCGTCGACTGTTTATCGTTCTGCTGTGACTGTTATTTGGTGATTATTGGTTTGTCAGTTGGTGTTATTTTAATGCTGTCGTTGTTGTTGTTTTCACCACAACCACCGCAGCAGCAGCAGCCGGCGCAACACCACTGTCTAATAAGCCATTAAAAGGAGCATTAAGGTGCGCACTCATATTAAAGTTGACGATATGCTTTACGCCTTTGCGATGGTCACCACAAACTATGATAAAAGAGACACATAAAAGAAAAAAAAGAAAACAACAAAACGCAGAAGAAAAAATATTAACAACAAAACATGAGCAACAACAACAATGCTGGAGCAAAATTTTACGAGCATAGCCAGCCAGCGAATATGATCACTAGCATTTTCCCCTTTTTTGCTTTCCAGCGATATATTACTTGTTGTTGACATTGTGATTACAGCAAGTGCAACAGCAGCAGCACATACTCGTGTGTATGTAATACGAGTATATGTATGTATGTACATACACGCCGGCAGCCAGGCAATTGCCTACATGCCACTTGCAACAATTTTAATCGCAACAATTTGCAATTAGAAACAACTGATCTACATTGTTGTTAAATATTGTTGTTATTGTCGCTGTTGTTTTTGTTAGCGTTTTTTTTTTTTGTATGCATTCTTTTCACAATTTTCATGGCATTTTTTCTTCTTCAGTTTAATTTTTCTTTGTCTCTTTTTCACTCACCTTGGCCGTGTGGTTGCTTGTACTTATTTTCTATGGTCGTAATCAACCAAATTGTATCCATTTTGTATGTCCACTATTAGCTAACGGTTTATACATAATCCCTCTTACCGTTAGATATCTTAATTTTTGTACGTTTTTTTTTGTGTTGTCTAATGCTTTCTTTATTTGGCTAATTTACTTATCGATGACTAATAGTTCGGTCTTAATAGCAAGTAAAAGAGTTCTGAGGAGCTTCCATCGAAGCTGGACCAGAGTTTAATTTCCAAGCTTGAACGATGAACGAGAGAAGTGATTTAGCTACTGGCATACAGTACATATTCGGCTAATAAAAGGAGTCCTTCTCCGGCCTGAGTAATTACCCTCGAAATGCACGCTTAATGTATAACAAATCCGCGAAGTTGGTAAAGATCCTGCAGAACTAAACCCAATACATTTGAAGGGTAATGTCATTATGACGCTCTCATAGAAACACTTACCATAGGCAAGAGCAGATGGTAATCATTTGATACGAGGTCCAGACTATAGATTCGATACATAAGAACCTCCGGCGTGTCACTATTGATGTGTGTGGTCTGACGTTGATGATGATGAAACACAATTCCCTTTGCCCAAAGCTGGGTAATCCTTACTTTAGACAGTATAATTGCCAACAGTACCGATCGGAATTAAGATTTCGGCCTTAGTGGAGTAGCTTATAGTGGATGCTTCCTTGCTAATTCTATCAAACAGAAAACAAAGCTTTCCTGGCCGTCAATCCTGGCTCATGGATCTTCAACCGGGACCGTTTTCATTTGACGTCGATGTATGTGATGCACTTTTCATAGCCAGTCACCATCCACTTCAAAAATGAATCGATTTTGTTACAATTCTGCAGCGATTCGCTGATGAAAATTCGTTCTATAAGTTTTGTTCTCGCTAACTCATGTCACACTCATACATCGAGCTTCTTTGCATATCCAGTCTTTTTCAAATGATTCCAAATTGTTTTTTGTGCAATCGAAACAGTGCTCACATGACGATCAGACTTAATGATTTCCATTATTTTATCAACATTTTCGACAATTAGCCTTACACATCATGGAGCATCTGTTATATCAAAATTACCGGAATGAAACCGACCAAACCCAAAATGTGTCTGATTGACTGTCACAGTGTCAGGACCACAAACCCCTGACCTGACTTGTGTTTTTGCCTTTACGATAGAAAAACTATAGAATATAGCGCATTTACTCTTTCTGCTGGTGTCCATTTTTGACATGCACTCACACACTACTGAGTTAAGTGATCAACACCACTTCTCTCATTGTCTCTCTTAGTACAAAATATCATCTTTCCAACGCCACATAGCGTAATCTAATCCCTCTTATAGAGCACGATGTATAGATCCTTAAAGAAACCCATTCCACTACATGGTGCTAGGGATAGATCATAACTCATTAGTCGCAGAAGCCGATTCTTACGTCACTGTATACAAAAGTATAATTTAAAACACATTCTTATGGCGATACACTTGATTCAAGGCCAACTCTCGCTCGTGCCCGCAACTATGGTGTACCCTTAAACCGAATATGTCGCAGTGGTTGCACTTCCCCACTTTTAGCTATGACTCAAGGCTCCACAACGAATATAATAACAATTCCCTGAAGCAGTACTACATTCGTTTACAATTGTTCAGCGCAAAATGTATCGTTCTCTTCGTATGGTCGACGGCAAATGCCGCAGTAGATGGAAGGATGAGCTGTACGAGTGCTATGGCGATTAAGAAATACAAGCTAAGTGTACTCCTAAGGAGACCCTTACGTAAACTCAAATGCCATAGATCTGTCAGCAGGAGTTCTTAAGTAATCAAAAATTCTGCGGTTGATACAGGCTTTAAGCAATAGCTAGGTGGGGGGTTAGTGCTAGTAAAAGCGAGGACTAATTCTTAGCAACTGATGATGATTGGTCTTTGGAGTCAACCGCACTGAAGCGAAGCAAAGCTCGAGACAAGTTAACATTGAATCGGTACAACGTAGCAATCACATAAAGATCCCTGCCAACTATTGCACATCAGTGACTAAGCAATGAAGCTGTACAATTCTTGCTTATAGATGAAGATGAAGATGAAGATTGCACTGTGGGTCATGTAGAGAATGCGTGTCATTAAATCAAAATTTACTGACAACTAAACATATATTCATTTCCGCAAAAAGCTTTCCATCTCCTCTCTGTAAATAAATAAAATTTGCATACAATATTCTCGCAATGACCTTGGCGCCCGTCAATCTTTGTTTTCATAAAATTTTCACAAATATTTTGTTTTGAAGAAAATATTGTGATGAACGCGACATGAGCTTTCGCGTCATTTGCTCTAAGTCAAAGAGCAACATGATTTTTACGAAATTGAACTGAAGAAAACACGCAAAGAGAAGAAAGCAAAATGCAGCAGTTTATACAAAATTAGAATGACTCTTCAGCTACAGCAGTGAGTGATGTGCACAGGCAGCCAAGCATCACCGCAGCGGAAGCAGACCGCGTTCAAGTGCAAAGAATTGCTAAAACGTGGATGAAATAGCTGCACGAGCGCATTTGCGCCAGAACTCCACCGAAGGATAACAACGAGGGTGAGTGTGTGAATGTGAAAAGTCAAGCGAGTTGGTTGGCAAGCCAGCCAGCTATCGAGCCAATGTCTGCTGTGAATGGCAGAGCGTATGCAATTTAATCTGGCTGCTGGCTAAACGTAATGGTCCACGCGTAAACTGCCAAGCGGTGGCACACACACACACACGCACACGCCTGCATTGAAATCTCAAAAGAGTTGCTCGCCTGAACTTACAAGTAATTTTCCAACTACACTCGTTGTTGTAATAGTTTGAGTCATTGTTTGGCAAAAGTTTTCACACTGCAATGAATTCGCTATTTCCCTTATCTTCCGGCACGGAGTTTATATGCATAGACGGTTAGTTGTGTGTGTGCGTGTGTGTGTGTGTGTGCTCTCGATGCGCCTTGGCTTGTCGTAATCGTCACCGGAAATGTTTACACAACTCAAACCCCCAACGCGACCAAAGTGAGAGTGTGAGGGTGTCTGTTGTTTTTTCTCTTTTTTGATTGTTATTGCTCCGAGGTTATGCGCTTTGTCAGCATTCGTTGAGCTATTTGATAAAAGCCACATCGACACAAATTCCATTCTTCGTGCTGCATCTTGGGAGAAATGAGTACGAGGCGAGTGCGTGCAGAACCAGCTGAGGGCAGAGTTCAGTGCGGAGCGGAGAGACAGCGGCAACAACACTAAATCAACGCACCAATATTCGTTTTCCTTTTATGTGTTGCCGCCACGATGGTGATATCGGTACATCGATGGATGCGAGATTGCACTGTATTTATGTATGTATGTTTTCAAGTGGTTGGGATTTAACAGATGTGAGTTTATCGGAACCGAAATCGGTACCAAAGTCGAAATGGAAGTTCTTCGAATCGAAAACACGGAAATGAGTCCAGACGTTAGTCGGCGCCTTGTCACTCGTGCTTTATTTAACGTGACGATGACAAGAACAGCTGAAGTCATTCTAATTTTGTATAAACAGCCTGACGAGTTAAAACCGTCAATAGTTTCACTCTTCGTACGACGAAGCCGTAATTACTGAAGCAATTTTCGGCCGAGCTCCTCCTCCAATTTGTGGTATCTGTCTTGATGTTCTTTCCAACTAATGGAGCGAGCTTTTATGTCATGTCAGAAATACTCTTGGAGGACTTGACATTTCCTGCTATAATTTTTAGATGTTAGTCGGAGCAGGATTCAAATCCTGATCTTCCGAATGGGAGTATGCCATGCTTGTCACTTGGTTTTTGCGGCCGCCAACAATACTCATTTAAATTGACTTTATGGATATCCAGGTGGGAATCGGATTTGTAATGTCAGCGTGTTAATGGGAACATAAGCGAGATATTCATTTCATGGACGTGTCTGGAGTGTGTTCTTTATACATAATTGGCGCTTTGTAACCGCTGAAGCGATCTCCTCCTCCAATTTGTGGTATACGTTTATTCTAAGCCGCCCCGAAACGGCCGATGTTTTTTCATCAGGAGTCTTTATTTCATGTCAGAAATGCACTCGGAGTTCTTGAGATTATCTGCCGAGGTGCGACCGCAATTAGAAAAGCCTGGAGTTCTTTAAGCAACAAAAATTACAATCTTTCTCAAAAGAGAACTAAATTCCGTTACATCTTCCGTCAAAAAACGCATTCGTTCATACAAATCTCTAAATTCTTCTTCGTTCTCTGCGTGTAAGTATCTCTATCGTATTGAAGGATTATGATGCGTCGCATGTTTTCAATTTTTTAGTTGCGCTCCTGCAAATCGTCATGGTGCTTCTCATTAACGCTTAACCCCTTGACCCTTCTTAACGTCAACTCCCTTGGCGGTCGGTGTGGTTGTTTGTTTTTGTAATTTGGTCTACATTACGTTCTCGCCTTCTTCCTTTTCGTCTGATACGAATTCCACTTTGACACTTTTACGAGGCCAAGATTAAAGATTTAAGCGAGAGCGATTTTAATTGAATTGCTTCGTGTTAACTGAGTTGTTTGTTGTTGGTGTTGCGTTGATGAAAAGTGGAACAGTTCTTCTTCTCAGTTTAGCATTTAGATAAGACAAATAGATTTTATTCAGAAGTTTTTAGTTTTGCGCTTTGGGTGCATCGTAAAGTGGTTTGAGCATAAAGTAGGAGAGAATTAGATTGGAATGTGAGTTTAGAAAAAAAATATTAAGTCTCATGTTTCACTATACGTAGGGTCATTTGTTCGAAAGGCCGTCAGATCATCATATAAATTATAGAAAAAATGTGAATATTTTCTAAGCTCGATGGCCTCTCGGCAGGAATCGACAACCTCCGGAGTGTGTTTCTAACATTAAATAAAAAACTCATAAACATCTCTAAGCTCTTCGAAGTGGGCTGAGGAACCCCACACTACAAATCGAAGGAGATGACTGTCAGAAAATGGCTTGCATGACTTTATTCATGCAAATGTGTTTGTCTGTAGCGTCGGAAAGGTCGCAAAAATACCTGGTATGATGAGGAATGTCGAAATGCAGTGGGGAGAAAACAGGCTGCCTGACTCGCAACCTTGTGATCGATCACAACACTGCGGGGTGCAATAGATACCGAGAACAAGCAAGACACATTTGCAGGAAAAAAAGAAAGAAACCGAAATATGAGAGTATGAAAAGCTGGCCGACAAGGGTAATGCTCGAAAATTCTACGAAAAGATATGTATGTCGACTTACGGAAGGCTTCAAGGCCGTAGCAAACTCTTGTAGGAACCAGAAGGCTGATCTAGTGACGGATGCCAAGAGTATACTGAATTTATGGAGGGAACACTTCTCCAGCCTGCTGGATGGCTGTGAAAATGAAACACTTGGAGACGGTGAAATCGAAATCCATTACCTGACCATTAAGAATTCCGAACAGCGATTGCCCGCTAAAAAAACAACAAAACGACTGAAGCTGACGGACTGCCGACAGAGCTCTTCAAATATGGTGGTGAAGTTCTGACAAGTTGCATGCATCAGCAGCGTTGCAGAATATGGTCAGATAAAAGCATGCGCGTCGATTGGAACCTAAGTGTGCTCTGCACAATTCACAAAGAGGTTGATCTCACAGTCTGTGCTAATTACCGTGGGATAAGCCTCATCAATTTGTATCGCATATAAGGTCCTGTCGAGCGTATTGTCAACAAGCTGATTGGACCTTATTAGTGTGTGGCTTTAGACCTGGTAAATCTACCATTGTACAGATAATCACCATGCGCCAAATTTTGGAAAAGACGTGTGGAAAGAGGATCGACACACACCACCACTTCATCGATTTTAAAGTAGTTTTGGATAGCACGAAATGGAGCTGCTTCTACGCCTCCATGTCTAAACCGCAAAACATGTACGATTGTGTAAGATGACATTAGGGAACACCAAACACCACTCCGTCAGAATCGGGAAGGACCTTTCCAACATCTCTGTCATTCCCGTCCTGCTAAATACATGGCGCCGAGGCTTTGACGATGACTGATGAGCCGGCGTTGAGAGTTTTCGAGAGAAATGTTTTGCATAAGATTTGCGCGTTAGAAATGGCGAATACTGTAGCCGATGGAATGATGAACTGAACGAGTTGTACAGCGATATTAACATAGTTCAGGGAACCAGGAGAGAGGTGCTACGTTGACTAGGTCATGTGATTCGGAAGACAAAGAAAGTTTTCGTTGGGGTAACCGTCGGTGGAAGCAGAGGAAGAAGTTGAACTACACTCCGTTAGTAAGACCAGGTGGAGAAAGACCTGGCTGACTGAATGGTGCGCTGTTGTTAAGTTGGCTATAATCACGTAAGCGGTGTCTAGGTCAGTAAAGAAAGAAGAAACTGCACTAACGGTACATAGGTGTGTCCATATGTAGAGATATTTTACTTGTCTTCTTTGCGATATCTTGATAACTCAATCAAATCGCTAAGCCACAAAAATCTTTCAAATATTATCTGCATATTTAGCATGTTTTCATGAAATATTTATGAAAGATTTATTAGGTTATCACCTATGTACTGTTAGATCGGCACCTTTCGCTTTACATACGGATTATAACCTAGAAAAGTTGAGAAATTCGCTTCAACACGTACTGAGCAGATGCGAACTGCAAACAAAGTAACTGAAAGGCTGTAAGAAGGCATGCCATATTTGCACGGCTACTCACTGGTATATATACGTATGTATGTATGTATGTATGTTTGTGAGCCCATAAATATTCCAGGTATGAGCTGAAAAGTTGTAAATATCTACAAAAGATATAATAAAATATTTCAAGCAGCTGCTTGTGATGATGCTTCTAAGGCTTCTGAAGCTTCTTCTGCTTCTTGTTCTTTGCTTCTGCTTGCTTTGCTACTTCGGGCGCTCAACAGCAAATTAGCTTAAACAAGGAAAGCTCACGAGTGGCAACAAATATTTGGTAATACTTGTACATACACGTATGCATGTATGTATGTAAGTATATCTCTCCGGTTGGCAGCACTGTTATCTGCACGTGAGAGTGTTGCTCATATCAGTGAACTCAAATATTCAGCTAATCGCTCGCTGAACATCAGTAAATGTTGCCGCATTCATTGTTGTTGTTATTGTATTTCTTATTTGTATGTTTGCACTGTGTAAAACAAAAATTAAGTCTAAAGATTGTAAAGAAAAAAATTAGAGCTGATAAAGTTGGCGAGGAACTCACAAAAGCCTAAAAAAAATAATGAAAAAGAACAGGTTACTTAAGCAATCCTTTGAGTTGTAAGCGTTGCTTTTCTATGACCTCGCCTATGTATACGTATCTATCGGAGCAGTCAAAGCTTTTGCTGTTTACTGCGCGGCCGTCTAGTCAATCGACCGACAAACGAACGCATCACGTTCGCCAAGCGGTAGCTGATATGCCGCAATATACACGTACCTTGAGAAGGCCGCAAGAACGCTTGTTGCAAGTTGTTCGTTGTCCGCTGTCCGTTGCATGTGGCAGCAATACATCTTTCGAGCTGCTGCTTTGCTGCAGTAACAGCAACACTGGGCTTTGGTATCTGGCGGTCAGCGGCGAGTATATCGTAGCCTCCAATTGATGTTAAAACCTTTGATTATTCTCTTTATTGTTTTTCTTGCCACGCCACATTACAACAACAACTGACAGTGGTGTTTTATACACACTAGACGCATGCTGGAATATTTTCTCGGAGGGGTAACGCTTTTTTGTACTACTCTTCTTGGGGAATGAAAAAACGCAACTACCTTGAAATTCCTCGAAGAGTATCTTTTATCGATTAGGAAGGAAATTCAGTAAAGTGTATTCAGAATCCAAAAGCTTTATTATCTGCAAGTGCTTCTTTAAAGCTCAGCAGTACACAATAATAAGCTTTTATCACTTATCCTCCGACATAATTATTATCGCCTTTGTAAGCTTACAGCTCTGTAAATACTAACAAAATTTATTTAGATCTCTGTACTCGGCTGCGACCACGATGACCAAGTGGTTAGCATTGCGCACTATCACTCGGAAGGTCAGGGCTACAGTTTCTCTGCAGGGAATGATGTGTCCTCCGAACGTACTTCTGACCTGAGACAAAAAGCTCCTCATAAAAATCATTAACCGTTCGGAAACGGCTTAGTATAAACTGTAGGTCCTTTTTTTGGAAGAACATCACGGAAGAGGGGCCGAAATCGCTTCTGCGGCGGAAAATTACAGTACAAGGCCCTGAGTAACAACATTCGAGCGATCTTATTGTCTGGTTTGAATGCTTTGAAAGAAGGAATAATTTCTTTCACTTTAGGATCACCCATTAACCTTCATTGTGTGGCTACATACATTTTGGCAGAAGCTGTGTGCCCCAGACATGGTTACTAAGTTGAGTTAAGTTGATGTGGCTACTCTTAAACCAATCATCTTCCCAAATGATCTAACCATTTCGTGTGCCTTATAAAGGCAACTAGATTTCCAATTTCCACTGAGGCTTTCTCGGCGAGACAGTCGAAGAAATATTTTCCAAGGAACTTGTGTCGCTCAGATTTCAAGGCTGGAAAGTGACAGTGGTAGTGTTCAATGGACTCCTCCTCTTCTTCATCACTACAGATGCGACAAAAACCTTTAGAGTGGTAGCCCATTCTTTACCCTTGAAGCCACATTAAAGAGGTCTAGAAGGTTAAGAAGTTTTGACTTTTTTCGCTTCCAACTTTGGTCATAGCTGTCTGCTCACATTGCAAGGGATCTATCTCATTCAGCCATCTTGAGTCCGCTTCTTTGGCAAAGGCCAGTTCAAGCATATCCTTTGCCGTGGATAAAGATAAACCCGCATCGTGTGCATGTTTTATTGTGGATAGAAGGGTTCGTTCTCTCGCTAGTTCGTCTGTCATGCATTTGCCTGGGATTTCACTACGTCCAGGTATTAAGACCACGGCAGTGTAGAATTAAGTCGAGAGTTTGTTCAGATTGCTTCTACATTTTATAGCAACATTTGATTTGGTACTGTTGGATTTAGATTTAAGCAGCTACTCGCAGGCTTTCATAATTGTAAGAAGTTCTACTTGGAAGACGCTGCAGTGGCTTGGTTTCTCATGTTCATTTTTATTGAGAGCATCGGAGAGTAGATTAAACACTTCACTTTTCCATCGAGCTTTGAGCCGTCTATAAAGATGACTATGGCTGTCTGATTGAGAGCGTTGATGTCCTCCCAGTCATTTCTGTTTAGGCTTTGGTGTGGTTATTGCTTTCCGTCAAAAATTTACAAACTGATGCATGAACAAAGTCAGCATAAAAATGAGTCTTCTCACTCATATAACTCATAAGACTTCCTGACTGATTGTACA
The DNA here is from genome assembly GCA_037013455.1 of Ceratitis rosa. NCBI lineage: Eukaryota > Metazoa > Arthropoda > Insecta > Diptera > Tephritidae > Ceratitis > Ceratitis rosa. The sequence continues at coordinate 23,634,577 of JAWMAG010000006.1, forward strand.
ATAATATCTATCAGGATCTGCATCACCTTCATAGCAACGCCAAGTCTACATCTCCGCACCGAAAGGGTATGTGTTAAGCGTAGACTGAAGAGTGGTTTCGAACCCCAAGACTTTTCCTGCCCCGTATGTTGCTTACTTGGAATCATTTCTTTTTTTCTCCAATAACTATGCTTTGCTGCAAGCAGCGGGACTTTTTGTTTTTTTTGTTTTTGTGGGCTCATTGAAAACTTGAACTCGATAGTTGATCTGCGGCGAACTCCACCTGATCTAAAAGGCAATCAATGTTATAAGTTTATTTTATATTTGCCGTTGTAAGGCATAAAATGTTCGCTGTTGTTAGTGTTGTGTGTTGTTGTTGTTGCAAGTACCCATATTACTATGTTTTATTAATATTTATACTACATAGATACACCTATTTTTTTGTGCTTGTTCTTATTCTTGCTCTTGACGCCGTTGTTCTATGCACGGTGTATACCACATGTGGTGTTTGATGTACAGTTAAAGCCGCAATTGCCTGCCAAACGTTCACTCCACTCAACTTTCAGCTTAGAAATGGCATTAATTTTCGCATGTGTATATATTTATAAGTAATTCTTTTCTTTTTTTTTTTGTTTTTGTTGGCTATAATCCCAGTTGGCGGTCGTGGCAGCCGAGTGGTTAGCATTGCGTACTGCCATTCGGAAGGCCAGGGTTCAAATACTGGTACCACCAACATCCAAAAGTTATAGAAAATTAATTTAAATAAAAAATTAAATCCAATTGCGGTCGCCCCTCAGCAGGGAGTGTTAACCCCTCCGAGTGTATTTTTGACATGTAATAAAAGCTCCTCATAAAAACTCATCAGCCGTTCGGAGGCGGCTTAGTATAAACTGTTGATCACTCCATTTGTTGGAAAAATATCAAGACCCAAAACCACGCATTGGAGGAGGAGCTCGGCCAAAAATCACTTCAGTGGTTACAGCGGGCCAATTATATATGTATATACTCGTATCCCAGTTTGAGATTTCATTCGCCTGTCGTTTTTCCTTAAGGTTATCTTAAAGACATACAGACATATTATATATGCATATACATATAGAATATTCCCCCTGCAGTATCCCAGCCAGGAGATCGTCATAAGTTATTAATGCAATCAATTTCAAATAAACCACGACTGCATATGTTCATATGTATGTATGCATGGTATGTAAATAAATATAGCTGAATGTATTGGTGTTAGTGACAGCATATTTGATACATGTCAATTTTGTTTAACACAACAGTTGATCTTGAGTGTGAAGACATGGGAAATATAAATTTTTTTTATCACTTTTCATATAGAAGAAAAGAAGGGGTTCCTAGAAAGCCTACAAATTTCCCAAAAAAAAAAAATTTACAAAAGTGAGCTTAGCAGAAAGAGAAATACTCCATAATATCTGTAGTGCAATTCAGTAACTTTTGTCGATACGATTATGAGATTCGCGAGCTAATTTTTAGATGAAAGGTGGCACCACAGCTGAAGAGGTTACATCTACTTAGGAACACTAAAAAATTAAGTTTTTTAAACATTTTTCACAAGGAAACTTTTAACTTCATTATTTTGAACATTTCTATATTTCCTCTGAGGAGAAGTTAGCGATTTTTTATTTATAAAAATAAGAGCTTTTGAAGCTGTAACAGCAGATTTCCAGGGAACCCTCCCAAAAAAAGGCGTTTTGAGGTGGCCATTGTGTTTCTAAAACAATTTCATCTTAAATGAAAAAATCAAACGGATTTCGTTAAAATAATGTATTATCTTGTGATTAATCGTAGGAATAAGCCGAACAATTTTTTTTTTGTTGACAAAATGGCGGCTTCTAAAAAAAAATCCAATTTTTCTCCATAACTTTGGTTTTGAATTACGTATTAAAAAAAAGCTTTTCATCAGTGATGGATCGATTAAGCACTAGAAAATATTGTTTAGAAGCTCGTGTAAAAATTTGAGACTAATCGGTTTAGCCGTTCCCGAGAAATCTTGGTCACCGTCTTGAAAAACATAGTTTTGAGAAAAGCGAGGTTAAAGTTTCAAAAGCACAAAGTTAATTTTTTTTTCAACTTACATCGAGCCATATATTCTGGGGCCATATAATATACCCTCTGTGGCTTCGGCAGCTTCCAAAACATCGATCTGGTGCTGTCTACGAACCATTCTTCCCTCTCGAATTCTCTCATGCGCTCTGCATTCGGGGTATTTACATTACGGAATTGAAATTTAAAAAAAAATCGATTTTTAGTATTTTTTTTTTTATTAAATGAGGTGCAATGCATTACAAAATTTGCCAAATCAAAAACATGTTATGGTTTCCATTTTCAAACCTACTATTTGCTTATCAAATAAAAGAATCTTGCCGCGCTTCTGGATACTTAGTATTTACCTCCAAAATGTTACTAAAATAACAATTGAAAAAAGATGGTGACGATCCTTAGGCAAAAACTTCCTTTGCAGCTTGTCGTTCCATTTGAGTCGTGGGAAATGGAACCTTCGTAGAAAATATCGAACGATAGATAGCATCTGTTACGCGATATATACAATGGCTTATGGACGATTGACACATGGATATTCCCCGATAGATCGCAAAGCAGTTTGAATCTTTAAGCATTTTAATATTATTACCGGTTTCTTTGTAGATTTTGTTATTATTCTTCTAACTTTTAGTTGGCTATCAAGTTGAGTTGGACCAGGAAAAAGATTTGGAGCAGCCCAACTGCGAGGTCTTGATTCGTTGATGTACTATATACCAATGTTAGCTGCTTACCTAAACGCGGCTAGGTCTCCGAAAGGGTGACAGCCCTTGGCCGTATAAAATCCTGGTCACCTCCGATTAGAGAACATCCCAGCAGACACTGACTAGAAGCTGAACTACCACCCAGCCACATCGGAAAGGGAGTACTCGGCCTCAAGAACTGCTTTCAGCACCACCTACAACCAATGCTGGTGAGGACGGCTTACTCACAGGCATTAAATGCCATTCACCGAGAGTCCGTCAACACCTTCCTGACCTCTCATCGAGTGAATGGCATTTTTGGAGTCAGATTTGGATATTGTAGTAGATTAAACTCTTACCTATCCCGACTTGACTTCGACATGCCTAACGTATGTCCTGCAGACAATGAGTCTCTGCACGATACCAAACACCTCTTTGTATGCTCCCTAGAACCCAATTTTTAAACCCCCCCCCCCCTCTCTCTCTCTTTCCTACTGGTCCGTCGAAACTACACCCCCATTAGCTGACCTCGATAACTTAGACTGATTTAGTCTGCTCCTAAGCGGGGTTAGTGAACCATTACAGTGTATTCTTAATATATAGTACTTTCAAAACAGACGGTATTACCACATCAGGTTACCAGATCTACTACCTTAAAGTACTAATATGCTTTCATAACATCTCCTCCTGTAATAAGTTGTGGCTGCCCCAATTCCAAAATAGATGCCTTGCGATGACCATCACAAGTCAATAGCCGAGTGGTTAGTAGAGCGTACTGTCATTCGGGTAGCCAAGGTTTGAGTCCTGCAAAATTATAAATAAAATTAATTTTTATATTTGTGATCGCCCCTCGGCTGGAAATATTAATGCCTCCGAATGTGTTTCTGACATGTAATGAAAGCTACTCATAAAAATCTATGGGCTGAGCGGAGACGACGTAGACCAAACTACAGGTCCTTTCATTTGTTGGGAAAACATCAAGACGCACATCTTTGAATTTGACTTTACATATATATGAATGAGACGAATCGTAGAATCAAATGGGATTGTGAAACGGATATCAACATTAAAGACAAAATTAAATTCCTGCTTTAATTGTGTGCAGTGAGTCTCAAAAGTTTTCGAACTGTACTAAAATACTTTCAATTTTTTGTGTAATTCACTTCGGAAATGCGAAAAAATCGATACAAAAGCATCTAGGATTATGAAAAAGTCCGCCGTTCGAACGAGAAATTTTCTAATAATAAAAAGTCATTACCTTAAATTATTTGTTAGCAAATTTTTACAAAAACAACTACTACATAGCGAAATGTTTACAGCCATACAGAATATCTGAGCATTTGATCGTGGATATACCAGTTGAAGTTTGCCGGTTTTACTAGTAGATGTCGCTAGCAATACGTGATGTATAAATTTCTATGATTTGGCATGTATGTAATTTTTTTCTATTGACATTAACCTACAGAAATACGCAAGTCACATCCGCCAAAATAATAGCATCATATTTGTTTACCTCAGTGAATATGTCGAGTTTCGTTCCAAGTAAATCGCATTTGCGGCATTCGTTGCTTTTCTTATTTCATCAAAAGAAAAAAGCAGCTGAAGCTGGTAGAAACTTATGGTTAACATGCTCGAGTGATTAGAATATGTGAGACATGGTTTCGTCAATTTAAAAGTGGAGAAATCGATTTGACAGACAATGAACATCCTGGTGCAGCGAAAAAGTTCGAAGACGAGGAATTGCAGGCGTTATTGCATATTGATCCAACCCAATCGTAACAAAAATTGGCAGAAACACTACATGTGACTCGAGGAGCAATTTGCCAACGTTTAAAAGCCATGGGAAAGATCCAGAAGTATGGAAAGTGGGTGCCACACCAGCTGAACGATAGACAAATGGAAAATCGAAAAACCGTTTGTGAAATGCCGCTTCAACGATTCGAAGGGAAATCTTTTCTGCATCGAATTGTCACGGGGGACGAAAAATGGATTTATTTGGAGAACCCGAAGCGAAAAAAATCATTGCTTTCCCCTGGTGAAGTTGGCCCATCGACTGCAAGGCCAAATCGCTTTGGCCATAAGACAATGCTCTGTGTTTGGTGGGACCAGTGTGGTGTGGGGTACTACGAGTTGTTAAAACCTGGTGAAACGGTGAACACGGATCGCTACCGACAACAAATGATCAATTTGAATCATGCGTTGATAGAAAAACGGTCGGAATGGGCCCGAAGACATGGCAAAGTTATCTTGCGACATGACAACGCGCCGTCTCATACCGCTAAACTGGTGAAAGAAACATTAAAAAGACTTAATTGGGAAATATTATCGCACCCGCCGTACTCTCCAGACCTCGCCCCGTCCGACTATCACCTTTTCGCATCGATGGGACACTCCCTTGCAGAGCAGTGCTTCGCTAATTTTGAAGAAGTCGAAAAATGGCTCGTCGAATGGTTTGCCTCGAAAGAGAAAAGGTTTTTTTTTGGAATGGTATCCATAATTTGCCTGAGAGATGGGCGAAATGTGTAGAAACCAATGGTCAATACTTTGAATAAAAAAATTTTGAGATTCCTCTAAATATTAAGTGTTTTCTTTATCGAAAAAACCGGCAAATTTCAACTATCACACCTGGTATAAGCTAATTGTTCAATAAAAAAATTAAAAAAGAAAAATAGTTCTTCAAGCTTTCTTCCTCCACTATTGAGAAGAGCCAAACTAATCCAACTGGTGGTTGTACGAACTCTTTTGGCAGTCAGTGTAGTTATTTATTGAAAAAGGAACTATTGCTATAGACAAACATATTTATAGTTATACATATAGTGCTATAGTATATGTGTATATGTGTTTGTATGTAATTAGTAGGTATTTGCAATCAAAGTGCAATTTTGCCTAATTAAACGCGCCGCTAGAAGAATATTACCAAATGATGCCTCAAAGGAACACAACACACACACACACACACACGCAAATGGGCGCGCGGAGCTGAATGTGAAGAAATGCAGGGATTTAAATAAGTATGCACTTACATATTTATATATATATATATATATATATATATAAGGAAGACTGGTGGCTACGAAGAATCTCACAGCTCTCGGAAGAGCGCTGAAATGAATTTGAATTGTTTGCAAGTGCGGCAATTAAACATTTGCGCAACAAAAATTCACAATTAGAATCAAGTTCCTGATTTGTTGTGGCTAAGCGAGCCAGCCCAACAGTAGGTAGGGTTCACTGACTGGGCACTCCGGACGGGTGCAAGGTGCCGCCTGACGGTTAGCGGTCTGTCTTCCTGTATGCTGGGCGCTCGGACAGACTGACAGTACGCTGAACTGCATGAGTACCCACATATACATACCATATACAATATGTATGTATGTATGACTGGGTGGCTGGGCTCCGGCTGACTGGTCGTGGACGTTAACCTTTCGAAGTACGCAAAGTTTAATCGAAACGTCGCAACCGCGAAGCGAGGCGGGGAAATACGGTTGGTTAGATCAGTATACGGCACAAAATGTTGCTTATGGAAAAAGTGGTGGGGTCTGACGCTTTGATTGTGGGCCAGCCAGCTAGCCAGCTAGCCAGCTGCTAGTTTTGCGAAAGATCTAAGGAAATAATTGCAAAGTCAAGCCTGAAATGTGGCAAAAGGAGACAAACTGGATGGAAATGATGCAATTGCAGCGGCACCAACGGCCAAAAGCAACAACAACAACAGCAACAGCAACTAAGACAAAAAAAAAACCTACTCTAAAAATTAGCGTTACTGATCTAGCTGCAACAACAAATTTAATAACAATAATAACAACAACAACAACCACAAATACAACAAACAACAACTGTGCATACGTGCAACATACGATTTGGTTGCACCTGAGGCAACATGCCACCTGTACTCAGGTGCCTTACCTACCTACCAACCGGCCCACAACCACGCCGCGCTGACACCTCCTCGCCCGGCAAGTGATCGTAAAATACCTACGATTATTTAAGCAACACAAACTGGAATTAAACAGCAACAACAAATAACAGCAATAACAACAATAACAACAACACATACACTCCCTGCGCAGGCAATTGGTTGTTTGGTTGGTAAAATAAATAGGCGGCTTGACTTGCCAGGCGTATGCATGCATTCATGCATGCAACAATTTGTGGCAAGTTAAGCAAAACGCGTTTTGTCCCTCGCAACTAGCAGCAGCAAAAGCAGCCGTAATGCGCCAAGGCATTAGAATCAGGATAGTTGGTTGGTTGGTTGGTTGGTTATTTGGTTTGTTGCTGGTGTTGTTGCTGTTCCTGTTGTTATTTGCAACCAACTCTCTATACATTCACCACGCCACAAACGATGCTTGTGCCCCACGACATTTGCAAATGCCAAATCGCTGCAGCTGCAGCAGCCGGCTTCTTGGAGAAGAGTAACTGCACTTTGCTGCCGCAATGAATGTTGCCGCAATTCCATGATGCCACAATGAGCCGTTATCAATATCAGGTTTGTCCAGCTACAAAGCTTCTATATGCATATATGTAGTTAGTAGTATGTATGAACGTAACCAGCGCGTCACAAACCAAGCAAAGCAACGCTCACACAACATTCACGGGGAGCTAGGGGCTAGCGGTAGGCGACCAGAAAACACCCTCAGCCACCATCGCCCAAGTAACACTACGAGTACTTCAGACTTCAGAGTGCTCACAGTCCATAGCAATGTGATTAGGCCAATGTACGCGCACTGCAGCGCGGTCTTTAGGTTCTTGGTACTTGAGCACCTATGGTGAAAGAAACCGCGGCGACAACAGCCCATAAATGGCGAATGAAAAATGCGTTAATCAGAAGTCACAAACACACATACGTGTATGCACACACACACACATTCAAAGGTATCTAGAAGCGTACCTGCGTCCGTATAAGCGTGTGATCACTTTCAAGTCCAAGTGCAGTTGATATAAAATGCGGCTGCACACCGTGTTCGCGCAGCTAGAAATTCTTCACAAACTTTGCACAGAGCGCATATACCGGTCTCGGTCTCGGTCTCGGTCTCAGCCTCTGTATCTCTACCCGCCGCACTCCGCTCATGTGGTGGCGTATCAAAGCAAAATATGCCTGCGGAAGGGTGTCCAGCAGCTTTCAATCTTCGAAAGCCCTATACTGACACACACACATACACACACATTCATACACATGCGCTGCATATTTATTGCATATGAAATGGGCGTAGAGTTAGAGCATAGATAGCTGTGCTGCGCTCGGCACTCTGCGCTGTGCTGACAAAACTGATTGCGCTTTGGCGCGCGAACCGGCATTACAACGGTTTTTATATATGTATGTATGTTGAAAAAAATGCCATCAAGATAGAAATAGCATATAAATATATATATATATATATATATATATATGTTGTTGTTGTTTTTGTTATTGTTAGTTACTTGTTTTGACGCACACGGGAAATCAGTAGTCGTTTTGTTGTTTTTGCAAGAACGTGCAATTATTAGGTTGCTTTCCGGCGAAGAAAAGTGTAGATAACGTGCTGATGAGACTAAATAAGGACCCAGAAGAAAAGTGCCATCTTCACATCGGTGGAGGTTTTGAGACCAACGAGTAAGATTTGCTTTGAGGAATAATAATAATAAGCCCAACGAATACCCTCCACCCGCCCAACCGACGCGAGAGACGACATCCGCATAACGTACGGAATATCTTCTTCTTTATTGGCGTTGGCATCGCTTACGCAATTATAGCCGAATCAATATACGTGTAAGAGCGCCATTCTTCTCTTCTTTTCGCTGCCTGGCGCCAGTTGGAAATGCCAAGTGCACCCAGGTCACTCTCCACTTGATCTTTCCAACGGAGTGGAGGTCTTCCTCTTCCTCTGCTTCCACCAGCGGGTACTGGCCCGAATACTTTCAAAGCTGGAGTACTTTCATCCTTTCATTCCATATGACCTAGCCAGCGTAGCCGCTGTCTCTTCATTCGCTGAACTATGTCAATATCATCGTATAGCTCGTACAGCTCATCGTTCCATCGTCTGCGGTATTCGCCGTTGTCAATGCGCAAAGGACCATAAATCGTTCGCAGAACTTTCCTCTCGAAGATTCCTAGAGCCGACTCATCAGATGTTGACATCGTCTATGCTTCTGCGCCATATAGTAGGACCGCTATAATGAGCGACTTGTAGAGCTTGGTTTTCGTTCGCCGAGAGAGGACTTTACTTTTCAAATTGCCTACTTAGTTCAAAGTAGCACCTGTTGGCAAGAGTGATTCTCCGTTGAATTTCAAGGCTAACATTGTTATTGTTGTTAATACTGGTTCCAAGATAGACGAAATTATCTACGACCTCGAAGTTATGACTGTCAACAGTGACGTGGGAGACGAGTCGCGAATGCGATGACTGATTGTTTGATGTCAGGAGATATTTCGTCTTATCCTCATTCACTACCATACCCATTCGTTTCGCTTCTTTATCAAGTCTGGAGAAAGCAGAACTCACGGCGCGGTTGTTGAGGCCAATAATGTCGATATCATCGGCGTACGCCAGCAGCTGTATACTGTTATAGAATACCTTCCCTACATTCCCTATTCAGCTCATATTTTTTTCTCTTGCATCAAATTCAAAAACTTCTTGTCTAAAGCCTAGTTTGGTTTCGAACGGCTCGAAGAGGTCTTTTCCAGTTTGGACGGAGGTTGTGCTCAACGTTATTCTACACAGCCACATGAATTTTGCGGTGAACCCAAATTTAGGCATGACTTGTACAGACATGTACAGACAGTTTCGTTTCATGCTAAAAAAAGGCGCCTTTAAAATGAACGAAAGGTTGGTGTGTGCCGATAAGCTTATCCAAGGTCTTTTAAAGAATTTGACGTTCTATAAAAATCTGTTGAGTTGTGATCAGTTTATTCATAACAGACTTCAATGTTTCACACAGCAATGCTGGTAGAACGTTACGTATGACGCTGAGAAGACTTATCCCACGTTAGTTGACGTAGATAGTAGAAGCTCCCTTCTTGTTAAATGGAAAAATCAAACTAAAATTCCAATCTTCGAGTACATATTCATCAGACGAAATTGCGCTTAAGATGCAGGTACATGTACCCCACTAGCTTTTCGCCTCCAGTGTTGAAAAGCTCAGCTTTGTGTTTCTAATCCGCCTTAATGCTGTTCCTACCATGACTTGGTATAAAAGAGAGACGTTGTGTCCCTGTACATATATAGTGGTTCTTCTTTAATAACACTGAGAAGAACTCCTGAAGATCGTGTGACTTCTTTATTATACTTTCTGGAGAAAATAATACGTACGCCGACGTTATTGACATCATTGGCCTCAACAACCTATAGAAGCGAAGCGTATTGGGCTGGTAATGAGCAAGGGGCAAGATGAAATATCTCCTGTCACCAAGCAAACAGTCATCGCATTCGTGACTCGACCCTCACGTCACTGTTGAGAGCCATAACTTGCAAGTCGAAGATAATTTCGTCTTCAACAACAATGTCGTCCAGAAAATCCAACACTGAATCAAACAGAATCTATAGTAAAGTGAAGTCCTCTCTCGACGAACAAATACCAAACTCTACAAGTCGCTTATCACTCCCATTGGTAACGGCGAATACCGCAGCCGATGGAACGATGAGCTGTTCATAGCTCAGTGAATCAAAAGACAGAAGAGGAGGACTAGAAAGACTTCCACTCCATTGGAAAGATCAGGCAGAGAAGGATTTGGCTTTACTTGGTATTTTCAATTGGCGCCGAACAGCGAAAAGAATGAATGTATGGCATGTTGTTCTTAACTCAACTATTATGACGAAAGTTGTGTCTACGCCAGTAAAGAAGGAGTAGAAGAAGAAGGGAAGTACTCCCTCCAAACCCGCTCTTGTATCGAGACTTCTGGCAAATCGCACGGTTACCCACCTTAACAAGCTCCAGTTCCTGTTTAACTCATGCCAAAGTGACTCCAGTGTCTGAGTTGTGTCAAACATACCTATTGAACTGTAAAAAAAGTCAATGGTGACAAATTTTCGCCAATCATTAAACGCTCTACTGCATGAATTTTAAAAAGAGCTTTCTGGACAGAACCAGTGGGTAGTGTACTTACTCTTAGCGGACCAAACCTAACCTAACCGCATTTCCATCAATGCTTTTATCAAGCAAGAAAAAAAGGTTATTGAGAGTTCTTGAAGACAGTAGGAACTTAATATTCAGATTTTCAGTGAAGAAGTTCTTCTCACTAACTACTAAAGAATCCCATAGTCGTTCCATGAATGTCTCTTTGCTCTACCTGCTTTTCATTCCTCTTTGCTACTCGCCTTAAAGTAGGATGTTTGTACTACACAGAGTTCGAGTTCGTTTGCATTAAAACAAAAAAAGTATTTTTTTTACGTTTTTGTTGTATTTTACTACATATATTTTTATTCTTATTTTTTCTTCTATTTTCTTCGCACAAAATGTAGTCAAGTGGAAAATTGTTTACAGGAATGCGAATTATTGTAACGTTCCTTACTCTATGCACTTTATTCCTCTTTGCTGCGCTTTGTTGTTGCCATATGATGTTGTTGCTCTGCTGCCCATATTTAGAATATATTAAACGCCGGCAAATAAACCTGTCGTTGGGACTTAACTGCAACTGCAACTGTGCTCGCACACACACATACACACACGCGCGCACACGCACACACCAACAAACATCAGTTTCATTGTGACGTTGGCAAGATACCTTTTCCTGTTTGCGGACACAAAAACTTGTATACAAATATATATATATACATATGTACGTACTCTCTCGTACATACATAAATATATCTATAAACGGTCAGTGTCCAGATCCAGTGTTGTTGCTTTATTTTAATCATCATCATTGCAGTGCATTCGATTAGAAAACTAAGTAACTGTTCATTTTATTCCAAGTATGCATACTCGTATATATGTATGTATATATATATGTACATGTATGTGTTAAAGATGTCCAACTCGATTGCATATCAAAGTTTATGAAGTCCTGCTGATTTGTAACATATTATAAATATTAGCAACAGGATGAATGGAGCCAAGATGAGTTAATGATATTTGATTGCTGGTGCGACGTTCTCTCCATAGAGTTGGCAGGTTTCAGAAGTAACAATTAAGATTATCCAGGAAGCAATTTACTGTTAAGGCGGTTTGAGGCGATAATATCGCTGCAACTGATCCGTAACAAGACAATTTGAAGAAGTATTCTCACTATAAACTCAGTCAGCTCTTGGTCAATTCTTTCCCATTCAAAATGCAATATTCCTCTGCCTTGAGGCTTTTGATTCGTGTCGAATTATTTTTTGAAATTTCCAGATATTTCTCTTTTTCTTTCCCAGCTCAGACACGTTTCGATGCCTTCTTTTAAGTTCAAAAAAGTTCCCCGGCTAGACGAACATTTCATTTCAATACAGCGTCGTTCGTTATGCCTGCACGAATAGTGCGCTCAGAGAGTAAAAAATGAAGGGAAGACAAGTGTTGCCGCTGCATCACTTCTGCATTGTAGAGTGAGCTGTTGAGATTTTCTTGTAAAGAGAGACCATGCGAAATCAATGAGTGTTTAATAATTTACTGAGGTATCCATTGATAGAATTTTTCTTCACCTCAGCTTTCACACCGCCAAATTCTATTATCAGTCGAAGTCTTTTATGATAAAAGCGCCCTTACTCCCGTCGTCGTCTTACATTGGAGAGTAGCTTTTGGATTGTGGCTATACCATATGACTGATAGTACTGGGCAACATAGTCGTTTTCGTTATCAGATACTCGTATACTCCCCTTAACAGAAAGTACACGTCGTGAAACCCTTTTATTATTTTTTCTCTCCCTTTCGTACATTTTTAGAGTTCGTCATTGACATTAAAAATTATTTTCTGAGAATCTTGTCTATTTTTCATTGGATTCCTTTTTTAAGTGACCAGTTTCTCTTGTTTTCATAATACCCTACAACCGCACCTCGGGTGGTAAGACGAGGCCATAAATTTTAAAATATTCATACTCTATCTGCGGTTAGGCGATGCTTCATACTCAGCTTACTCAAGGGTCATTTATACTTTCAAACCTTCATGACGAGACTACACTCTCTTAATGAACAACTGAACTATCAGATTATATGAATAACATGCCGTGGAATGCCTCGAAGAGAAATACAAAATGGCTAAGCCGAGAGCCATCCTCTCCGTGTTCACTTATCCCCACCACGACAGCATAAGATTTTTCAATAGCCTTTAAATTGTTGTGCTTGCTTTTCTTATTACCTTAGCTCTCTGGATTTTCAGACTCATTTTATTGAGCGGCAAGAGCTCCAAAGACTTTGTTTATATTGAAAAATAATATTTCTTTACTACGCTGCAACTCTCTTACTTGTCTGCTATTGTCTTATTCTCCACACAAAAGCTTTCTTCTGTTCTTTTCTGTTATGGTCCTTTCTAAAATTGTTACATTACTTCTTCAATTGAGCTTACACCCATACCGTTAGATGAAGACAATAGGAACTAATTAATTTAAGTACAAGAAGAGAGCTAATTTTATTGCTCACCGCTCAATGATAGACTGACTTCTTCGACTGCGTATTGTTTATACTAAACACTTCCTGGTGCTAAGTTGACGTGGAGTTGAAAAAAAATCAAAAACATATTTATGAATGTTTGTTGTTTTTATTCTAACTCTACAAATCCGACTAAATGCGTTAACTGGAAGATAACTGCCGCCCATCCATAAAAGATATCATGTGACTGCGCCTGTAATGAAAAAAAGTAATATTCAAATGTCGCAAATTTTCCTGTTTTATACCCGTTGTGATGAAAAAGAATCGAACTCTACGAACAGTGTGTTTGAATTATTTTCGTCTTTTTAGTAAAACATTTAAAAAGTTGAACTTTTGTTTTCTTTATAAATGTAATTCACGGTGAAAATTATTTCAATCGTACTGTTTTAACACATATGTATGTAGCTTCCATATAATTATTCGTTCAAAAATGTGTTTTTAGGTTAAAACTCCCACAAATGAGCAGCTAAGAATATGAAATTTAGTATACAATTTATCTACTCTAACTAAAATATTTATGGGAAAAATTAATAAAATCGGACTGCTACAACATATAGCTCCCATACAATTATTCATTCAAAAATGCATTTTTAGGTTAAAACTCCAACAAATGAGCAGCTAAGAATATGAAATTTAGTATACAATTTATCTACCCTAACTGAAATATTTATGGGAAAACTTAATAAAATCGGACTGCTATAACATATAGCTCCCATACAATTATTCGTTCAAAAATGCGTTTTTTATGGCAAAATCCCACATTTGAGCAGCTAATGATATGAAATTTAGTATACATCTTATTTATTATGACTGAAATATTTATAGAAAAAATAATCAAAATCGGGCCGCTACAACCTATAGCTCCCATACAATTATTCGTTCAAAAATGCATTTTTAGTTTAAAAGTCCCACAAATGAGCAGCTAAGAAGATGAAATTTAGTAAACAGCTCATTTATTATTATTAAAATATTTTTTGTGAAAATAAACGAAATCGATCTTCTATTGCATATAGTCCAAATACAAACTGATTGTTAAGAAATGCGGGAACTCTTTACATCACTTTATAAGCCAATACTCATACACTTTGATTTATGCATGCAGGGTATATATGTTACACCCTTAGAGTATCTTTCCTTTTTAGAGTTCGCACTCTTCCCTCTTCTTCTCTCTCTCTCTCTCTCTCTCGTTTTACTCGCTACATTTTATGGGATTTTAATGATAACTTCAGCAGTCATTAAAATTCATTCGTTCATAATAAACATTAATAACACTTTAATTTCGAATTTCGCTTACAAAGCGCGTGAATGTATTCTACTGCAATAAAAAAGAGATATGTTTTAAGAGAGAGAAAAAAAAAAGAAAGTAGAAATGGCACTTTAAATGTTCTTAACCGAAGTTAGAAAGAAGTCAATAATAAATGAAATAAAAGAAAATGCATATATAACAGCAATAAATCGTAGGCATAATAATCGCCAGCAGGCGGTAAGCTTTCCTTTATGTTTGTATGTATTCATGTACGTGTGTTAATGTTGTAGAAGCACAGTGTGCACTAGGAATGTGGCCAACTTGTGGAGCCAGTCGATGTTTGTAAACTTAAAAACAAAATTACATAATTCACATATAAATCTATACTTACTTTTAATGTATTTCTATATTTTATAATGGAAACGCAAATCTTCATAACAAAGTTATGTATGCGCATATGCAATTGCCACCGCTGACCAACCCATCACAGCATGCCCTAACCGTGTGCCGCCGCATTCCCAACCGCATCTGCACCTGCTCACACTAAGGCGATCGGTCTAAGCTGCTGCACACCGCCAGTGCCGCCCTTCTTCGCAGACTGCAATGTGCATTCTCAAAAATACATACATATATGTTGGCCTCAAGAGGTATCCAACTGTTCAGCTGCCTTTTCCATTCGCTGAATCTTTTTTCTTCTGTTTTTTTTTTTTTTGTTTATCCATCTTTTGCCTTCTTTCTCCACTCCTCCTAACATCGTCAACGATCCTCCTAATTCAATATGATCATGCAAAATTGCATGATTGTCGCGAATATTTGGAAGTTATCACGTGGGCTGAGTCTTTAGTTTTAAGACCAGGTAAGACCAGCTCAATTTCTTCCTGGTCATTTCAATGGAGTGGAAGTCTTTACCTTTCCCTGTGTTCATCAGCGAGTACTGCATCGAATGCTTTCTAGAGTTTTTATCCATTCGGTTGGCACGACGCTACCCTGTAGTTTGATTAACTATGCTAATGACGAGGCAGCCGATCATACAGATAGCAAGAGTTCGGGTTCTGATACGACCAATATCCAAATCTACAAAAAATTAATTTTCGTAATTGCGCTCGGCCCACGGCAGGGAATCTCAAATCCTACGAGCGTAAAACCTGCATAAAATAAAATAGAATCTCTTCATAAAAATTAATCAGTCATTCGGGCGCAGCTTGGAATAAACTTCAGGTCCTTCCATCTGTTGCGTAAAAGTGATACCACATTGAATTTCAAAGCTGCAATGGCTGTTGTGATTAATGCTGCTTCCAAGATCGATAAAATTATGTGCGACATCTTCGACGAGCTTGCAAGGAAGGGTACTTCCCTTCCATCATGGAAGAGTTTGGGCATGTCGCTCTCCACTTGTATGCTCAATATGGGAGGGTTGTTCATTAAAGATGCTAACTTAAGATGGAGAAGTCTCAACACAAGTAATGTGGCCTGGGCAATATGGCCAGAATGGAACAGTAGAGAGTCACATGACCTTATCAAACTGAAAAGGAATGATATGTCCACAGTTGGAAGTTTTATTAGGTCTCATTGGGCTGGCACGCAGAGAGATTGGGCGTACCATCTAATAATTTCTGCAGGAGTTGTAGAAAGGAAGAAGCACCGGAAACTTTAAGGCACTTTCTTTGCGAATACCCCGCATGTTGTAGGAGTAGGCTGAGGTCTCCAGGTGCGGTAACCTTTGGAGACCTGAACGAGATAGTGGGGGCTAAAATGCGGCAACTGCTCACTGCTTCGATTAGTGGGTGGGGGTTTTTTGGAATAATCAGTGGTATCACAAGGGCTCGCTTGGGGCCTAGGTGAGCCGATGCCCGGCGGCCACTTCAACCAACCAACCAACCATCTGCGACATCAATATTACGACTGTCAATACCGACTTATATACCAAGATGCGAATGGGATGAATGTTTTCGTCTTGTTCTCGTTCAACTGCGATAGTATCGAACTGTTCGGAGAGGCTTTGGTTGGCAGTAGATACTTAGCTTGGCCAGGCCTAGAGAATAATAACAATCGATAATTTTCGACTAAAAGATACGTCATGATCAGCGATGATTCGGAGCAGGTGAAAACAGTTTGATGACTATATGTCTGCGTGTTCTGATTTGAGGATAGATTTTTAGCCTCATCACTTAATAGACAAAAACAACGTTCATCTCTTAATCGTACAAGAATTGGGATTGATGAAGCGAAGTCCATGTGTATTCTCTCTCAGAATTTGCTTCAAACTTTGCCAGTTTCCAACCTTCAGAGAGAGAGAGGAAACTGTAGAGTCAATCCTCGCATCCAACTAATGCCATTTTTTGGCCATCCTGAGTATGTGTACGTGGGCCGCGTGGCAGTTGCAGTACGTTTAATGCCGTAGGCTCAAAGGTTCCTACCATCTAATGCTTTATTATTGTTGTTGTTTTAATGCAACACACATAGTTGCTGCATTTCTACTATTTTTTTTTCGATTTTACTCAAAGCGGCAACCGTTAATGCTACCCACATATGAGCGCAACGCCCTGCCGTCGGCTTCCCTTCGTTAAGTAGTAACTTAGTGTTGGCTAACAACAACAACAATTACGACAACAACAACAACAAAACAATCAAAAATAAAAATTTAAGCAAAATTCATTGCTATCCCCTTTGCCTTTAATGTTCTACTAAATATTTGGTTAGCCACTTTGGGCTACAAACACACACACACACACTTGTGTATGTATGTATGCATGTATGGTATGTTGGTTTGGTGACGGCAAAGCGACTTTTATCACTATTTGCTTGTTGGTGTTGTTGTTATTCTTGTATCTCCTTGCCGTTCCAACTGCGCTAAAGTCGTCTTGAATAGTTTTGGTGCTTGCGGCAAGTGGACTGCCCAACACACTTGCAACACACACACACACACACACGTGCACATGTGCATAGGCATGCATGGTGTAGCCAGGAGTGTATGCATGTAGCAGCGTTGTATTATTCAACCTTCTCGACGTAAACCTTGTTGTTGTGCTTTTGAGTTGTTCGGTAATTGTTTTTACTCATTTTTCAATTTCTACCTACGATCCTCCTATGGCTGGCTATTGGCCCAGCTTCGTTATCGTTGCCTACCACCTCCTTGTTATTATTGCTGTTGTTGTTATTGTTTTCCATCTCTTCGTAAGGTAGATTGTTTAGTCCGTTTGAATGGCAGCGACAGTGTTAGTGTTGCCGACGTCGCCGTCGCTGTCGCCGTCGACTTGTCGTCCCTAGATGTTTGTAATGCCACATTGGCCTGCTTACCTTACTGTACCTGCTTTGTTTTTGCTGCCACTATCGAGTCTATCATTCTTTGCTATTTCATTCTCAAACCTTTTTGGCATCTGCTCGTTTGTCCAGCATGCTCAATGTAACCTCTACACCTCTGTCTCTTCTGCCGCTTTGTCTTTAACTTGCACTTCGTACCATGCTCCACGCTCCACGCTCCACGCTCGACTTCGACTGTGACTTCGACTCTGGTGTAAGCGTTGTAAGTTAACTTTCAGCTCCTCCGCCGACGAACGGTTCTTACTTGTGCACCGCCACAAGAAGTTGTAGCAGCAGGAAGCATATTTTCCGCTATCTTGTTGCATAGGGTTGTTGCATATTTTATGCGCAGTGAATTAATGGAACAACCTGATGTTCATTCCCTCGATAATGTACTGGCTTATGCATGCGTGTGTGTGTGTGTATGTGTGTTTGGATGGATGGAAGACTATGTGCGAGTATGTTGGCTGCTAGGCTGGTTTGCATTTCTGGTGTTGCACTCAGCGGTGTGGTTACTTCTCGCGGCATGAGCAGTTGTTCCTCCTCTTAACTTAGAGCTTATCGAGAAACAACTTAGAAGCAAGGGTTTTAATGAGATCAGTTGGTTTTATTATGTCTTCCTCCATATGGCTTTATAAGGATTTAATCTTCTTTACTCGGGTATTCCTCTTGCACCCTTTTCTGCTTCCAAGACCTTAAAATGGTATACAAGTCTTCAACTTTTGCTGATAATTTTCCAGCAACAACTTTCTAAAACGCCACTACTTAACACCATTATTCTACTCCAAGACATTACTAGTGGGATAGAATCTTTGTCTTGATAAGGTTCTTGAGTGTTTGCGAAGCTGATCAAGCAGTTACCTATGCATATACTATATTCCTATCTCTCACTAGGTATATATCTCTCTCTTTCTTTCTCACTAACTCTCTCTTTCTCACTATCTCTCTTTCTCACTATCTCTCTTTCTCTCTTCATCCCTTCATAAGCTTTAACGCGAGCTCCTCAACAAAGCTTACTCACCTAATTTCCGAGCACGCTCCCATTCGGACTCCTCTGAAAGCTCGCCCTGAATAGGATGGTTAAGACCTCTCTACATGCTTTTAGACTCTTAAAAGTAATGGTTGAAATACCACGCCTCCACTGTTCTCACCTGCAAAATGTGGTCGGATGGAAACATACCCGTTGATTGGAACCTAACTCTGCCCAATCCACAAATAAGGTGATCCCACAGTCTGATACAGTCAGTTACCGTGGGATAAGCCTCCTTAATATCGCCTATAAGGTACTGTCGAGCGTATTGTGTGTAAGACTAAAGCCCACCGTCAACAAACTGACTGGGCTTTATCAGTGTGGCTTTAGATCTGTTAAGTCAGTCATTGACCAAATATCCAACATGCGCTAAATCTTGGAAAAGACCCGTGAAAAGAGGATCAGCACACACTACCTCTTCCTTAATTTTTAAAACAGCCTTCGATAGCACTAAAAGAATCTGCCTCTACGTCGATGTATCTGAATTTGGTCCTCCCGCAAAATTTATAAACTGATGTTAAGCAACACCAGAAGCGCAAAAAGGATTGGAAAGGACCTCTGCAAACCGTTCGGTACCAAAAGAGATTGCAGACAGAGCTAAAGAGTTGTATAGGGAAGGAAGGATAAGGAAGCGAAGGATATGGGTCTGGTATTGGACGAGGAAATACGGAATATCTTATGTCAAAACACAAACAGGCATCGCATTCGCGACTCGCGACTTAGCTCCCATGCCAATGTTGATAGTCATAGCTTCGTCTATCTTGGAACCAGTATTAACACCAAGAACAATGTCAGCCTGGAAATCCTATGCAAAATGGCTCTTGCTAACAGGTGCTACTTTGGACTGAGTACGCAATTGAAAAGTAAAGTCCTCTCTCGACGAACGAAGAGCAAACTCTACAAGTCGCTTATCGTTTCCGCTCTGCTATATGGTGCGGAGGTATGGACGATGACAGCAGCTGATGAGTGGGCATTAGGAGTTTTCTAGAAAAGGGTTTTGCGTAAGATTTATAGACATAGCTCAGCGAATCAAAAAACAGCGGCTGCGCTGCCTAGAGGAAGAGCAAGACATTCACTCTGTTGGAAAGACCAGGACCTGACTGTACTTGGTATTTATGGTTGGCACCAAACTGTGAAAAAAGGAATGAAGGCCTCGTTGTTGTTAACTCGGATATAGCCGCATAAGCGGTGTCTATGCCAGTAAAGAAGAAGAACGTTCTTACCTTCAGGTGGTGAGTACTCTTGTGTTTATATTTTGATTCCACTACACGAACAACTGCGCACCATCGTGCTTTGACAAACACAGAGGTTTTAATTTTTCTCTCCCAATCGGTTACCCGTCCACCAACCGATTACTCAAATACATACAACTACTCAATCGGCAGCAAACAGCCTTCATTCAACTTTCATACAGGGCCGTAAAAAATCTTTTAATAATGAATGCAAGATAAAGTCCACAAGCCCAAATCCCACCGTCACCAATACCACTTGACTCGACTTGTACGCCTCTGTTGGTTGTATGTTGTTCTTTTGAGCGAGCAGCAGCAGCAGCAACATTTGCAGTTAGGAATTTTGTATCTTCACAGCCTGAAGGTTCTCACATGCGAAGTGCGCAAGTGCGCAATGTCCGCACGATTGCTAACACACACACACATACACAAACACACGCGCGCACACATTTAGATGCATAAGCGAGCTTAGACATAATCAGCAACATGCCCATGAAACAAGGCATGAAACGGTTATGTGAATTCGATGCGACTGTCTCTACGACGGTTCGCATGTGCGGCCCTCTCGCTGCTTCTCCTATATCCGTGCATATGTACACATATGGCTCTGTGTGTGTGTGTTCAAGTGTCTGTGTGCGTACACAGCGTGTAGTCCCAGTGTCCAGTTAACGTTGCGCAACAATAGTTCTGAATGCCCTGCCACTCACCGTTTACTAGTATCCCTGCGTGACACATACAAAAGCAGAGCGGCGAGTACGAGAAGGGAGGTAGGTTTATTGGTTGATGGTTTGTGGTGGTGATGGTGGTGGTGGTGGTGGTGGTGGTGGTGCGTCAACAGCTGCAGCACTTTTATTAGCCTGTCCGGATTGCTGTTAAGTTGCTATTGCTGTTGTTGTTGCGAATGATGATCGGCCAACAATCAATGCCAAGCAGCGGTATAATAAATGCAACAAGAACAACAACAACAAGAACGCCAACAAGACGGCATCAGCATGGTCCATGGCCATTATCATCGTCATCAACTGTTAGAATAAAATGTTTTAGGCTTAAAACGAGTTCTTTCGCCTTACACTTACCGTCGAGTACTTAATGTGGTTGTTATTGTTGCTTTGTCTTAAATACAACAAAAAAAAAAACAAAAACAAAACAAAAGGTGAATAGAAATTTCTAACTTGATTTTTATGTTCAATATACAATTGCATTTGCTTTTCTCGCTGTTTTTGTTGTTGTTCCTTACTGCTTTTGTTCTTCTTATTGCCGTTGCTGTTATGCATTCGCAGTCTCATGTCTCAGGCTGTGTGTGTACATACTAGTATGTATAGCATTCACTTCTTTCCATCTAAATGCCAACACTCTGGGCGCACAAGTGCATTTAAATCGTTCGCTTTTGGGCCTTTATTGGCTTACTTCAAGAATTTGAGGTATGTTTCAGTATGTACTCGTATGTATGTTGCGTATGTATATCTGCAAGTGCCTCCGTGTGCGTGTCACTGCTATTTATGTATATATACGTACCAGTATGTATGTAATAAATAGAATTTATTCGGCTTGTACGCTTTAGGACAAACTTCAAGGAAATGTACCGTTACTGGGAAATGGTGGGATAATTCATTTGAAACTGAAATTCTAAGCAAAAGCGTACAATTGAATGTAAGTACCTAGAACGAAGAGCTTCAGAAATCAGCGTACAAGAATGAATTCAAGAAGGAAGAACTGATGGTCTTCGCTCATGCCGGAAAAAAGCGTTTCTTCAATAATCTTTTTTGAAAGGGAAGGAAATTATTGCGGTAAACAAAATTTTCAGACAATAATGCACCATATTTAAGCTTCAAAAAACCATTTATTAATAATAAAAAATATTGGAATTTTCCAATGTTGTGATGAGTTTTCTGTAGCGGCTGCAGTCTGAACTCGTGAAACCTTGCCGGTGATGGAGGTCGGGCGATGCATCTAAGCAGTCGAAACAATCTTTTTGATTTTTAATTAAATTAAATTTAAATTTTAATTTTTATGAGTGCTTCTTCTATATGAACTAAAAAAAACCAAAGAAGTTGGAAAATTCCAAATTGTTCGATGTTGAAAAAAATGCACTTCAAGTTGCAGATCAAAATAGTTTAAATAACACTTTTGTCCAACCCTAAGCTCAACTTCCATCTTCATATCAATACCACTGTCTTAAAAGCTAAAAACGTGTTTGCTTTTGTCAAAAGATGGCCAAAAGAATTTAAAGACCCTTTTGTAACTAAAGGAGTGAATATGGTTCACTGATATGGAACCCCAAATATGAGGTTAATTCCGATAAGTTAGAGTCCGTTCAAAAACAATTTTTACTTTTTGCATTAAGGCATTTCCAGTGGAAATCTACGATAAATCTTCCTTCCTATAGCAACCGTTTAATGCTTCTAAATCTACCTACTCTCGCAATTTATGGTTAATTGCTCTTATCTGAGGTAAGCTTAAATGTTCCAATGCTTGTCATTAAAAAAAAAAAAAATCTTTTTTAGTATAAATAGAAAATACGAGTAACTTAATACTTAAAATTTTTTCGATCGCACATACCAGTTGAAGTTTGCCGGTTTTACTAGTAGATACAGCTAGCAATGTGTATAAATTTCTATGATTTGGCATGTATGTAATTTTTTTCTCTTAACATTAACCTGAAAAAATACGCAAGTCACATTCCGCCAAAATAATAGCGTCATAGGTATTTGTTTACCTCAGTGAATATGTCAAGTTTCGTTCCAAGTAAATCGCATTTGCGGCATTCGTTGCTTTTCTTATTTCATAAAAAGCAAAAAGCAGCTGAAGCTCACCGGCTGCTGGTAGAAACTTATGGTGAACATGCTCCAGTGATGAGAACATGTGAGACATGGTTTCGTCAATTTAAAAGTGGAGATTTCGATTTGACAGACAATGAACATCCTGGTGCAGCGAAAAAGTTCGAAGACGAGGAATTGCATGTTGATCCAACCCAATCGCAACAAAAATTGGCAGAAACACTACATGTGACTCGAGGAGCAATTTGCCAACGTTTAAAAGCCATGGGAAAGATCCAGAATTATGGAAAATGGGTGCCACACCAGCTGAACGATAGACAAATGGAAAATCGAAAAACCGTTTGTGAAATGCTGCTTCAACGATTCGAAAGGAAATCTTTTCTGCATCGAATTGTCATGGGAGACGGGAGACGAAGCGAAAAAAATCATGGCTTTCCCCTGGTGAAGCTGGCCCATCGACTGCAAGGCCAAATCGCTTTGTGTTTGGTGGGACCAGTGTGGTGTGGTGTTCTACGAGTTTTTAAAACCTGGTGAAACGGTGAACACGGATCTCTACCGACAACAAATGATCAATTTGAATCATGCGTTGATCGAAAAACGGTCGGAATGGGCCCGAAGACATGGCAAAGTTATCTTGCAACATGACAACGCGCCGTCTCATACCGCTAAACTGGTGAAAGACACATTAAAAACACTTAATTGGGAAATATTATCGCATCCGCCGTACTCTCCAGACCTCGCTCGATGGGAGTGTCAGTGCGAAAAATGGCTCGTCGAATGGTTTGCCTCGAAAGAGAAAAAGTTTTTTTGAATGGTATCCATAATTTGCCGGAGAGATGCACGAAATGTGTAGAAACCAATGGTCAATACTATGAATAAAAAAATTTTGAGATTCCTCTGAAAATTGAGTGTTTTCTTTATCGAAAAAACCGGCTAATTTCAACTAACACACCTGGTATATTCTTTTTGATATCACCGGTACCCTTTTCTAAGACTTGTAATGATGGAAATACTTCAAAGTCCTGTTCGAGCATTTGACCTATTGAAAATTGCTCTAGCTTCTAAAATATTAGGTGTAGTAAAAATCAATCCATTACTTTTCCAATAGATGGCGAATCAATTATAGCGCTCCTGTTGGAAATACCAAGTGATCCTTCCAACGGAGTGGAGGTCTTTCTTTTCCTCTGCTTCCACCAGCGTATACTGCATCCAATACTTTCAAAGCTGGAGTGCTTTCATCCAGCGTACAACGGCTCATTCATTCGCTGAACTATATCAATTTCATCATATAGCTCGTATGGCTCATCGTTCCATCGTTTGCGGTATTCGCCGTTGCCAATGCGCAAAGGACGATGATGCGCGAATTGTAGAGTTTGGTTTTCGTTCGCCGGGAGAAGACTTTACTTTTCAATTGTCTACTCAGTCCAAAATAGCACCTGTTGGCTAGAAGGATTCTGCGTTGGATTTCCAGGCTTGCATTGTTCTTGGTGTTAATATCCAAGATAAACGAAGTTATATACGACCTCGAGTTATGACTACCAACAGTGACGTGAAAGCCGAATCGCGAATGCGATGACTGTTTGTTTGATGGCAGGATATATCGATTCTCTTTCAGAGGATCTCTTCCGAGATTTAGCGCATGTTGGATATCTGGTCAATGGTTGACTTACCAAGTCTTTAAGCCACACTGACAGAGTTCAATATACTCTGGGTATCGGTTACTTGATCTCACCGCTGGATCCTACAAGAGTCTGCTCCGGTTTGTAAGCCGTCGTATCTTTTCATAAAACTTTCGTGCGTTATCCGCGTCGGCTAGCTTCTCAAGCTCTTCGTACTCACGCGTATCGACCGCTTTCTTGTTTTATCTGCACATACGTCTTGCTTCCCTCTTCAGTTCTCGGTATGATGCGTGGTGAGACGTTCATCCACCGGGGTAAATGCCAGTAATCGACGACGAAGTCTCCCCCTCACCCCGAATCTGGCACCAAATTTGCGCCCGTTTATATGGCCGCTGTAGTAAATGTCACTAGGTCCTACTCGCTTCCGTGTTTGTCCCATCCATCGCACTTCATAGACTATGGGGAAGTCAGCCTTTATTCCTACGAGGACAGCAGCCAGCTGCGCAACGGCACCTTCCTAATTAAGGGACCGGACATGCCAAATGCATGAGCACAACCTCGCTGGCCGAGTAAGTTTAAAACTTTTTTTATTTTTTTTGTATAGCGAACCGCTTGCTTCAAGACCAACGCCCGCTCGTAGCTACACCACTGATGGGCAGACGCTGCATTTAGACTTCAGCGAACCCTTAAACCGAATAAGTAGGAGTGGCTCCACTGAAACTTCCTCTCTTTTAGCCGTGACCCAAGGCTCCACACGGCTTGGTTACCTCAACTTGAACAAGGGCTGCTCACATTTCCAAGATGCGCGGCGTGGACGCATGAACAGGAAGTGAGTATAGCTCCGCGGCTGTAACTGCCTACCCAGAAGCTTGACTAACCGTAAAAATATTAATAATAATAATAATATTGAAATAAAATCCGACATTTCAGGGCAATCGCATTCCCTTCTGTACATACATATGTATGAGTG